>JACXGJ010014432.1:0-14852 GCA_016801105.1 Esox niger
GTATCTAATATACAGTACATGACCAATACGCTGGTTACACTGTATCTTATATACAGTACATGACCAATACGCTGGTTACACTGTATCTAATATACAGTACATGACCAATACGCTGGTTACACAGTATCTAATATACAGTACATGACCAATACGCTGGTTACACTGTATCTTATATACAGTACATGACCAATACGCTGGTTACACTGTATCTAATATACAGTATATGACCAATACGCTGGTTACACTGTATCTAATATGCAGTATATGACCAATACGCTGGTTACACTGTATCTAATATACAGTATATGATCAATACACTGGTTACATTGTATCTTATGTAAATGACCAATATACTGGATACTCGGTATATACAGTGAGGGAAAAAAGTATTTAATTTAATTTAAATAATTAAGGATTTTGTACGTTTGCCCACTTACAAAGAAAATATCAGTCTATAATTTCAATGGTAGGTTTATTTGAACAGTGAGAGACAGAATAACAACCAGAAAATCCAGAAAATTGCCTGTCAAAATGATAAAAAACGTATTTGCATTTAAATGAGGGAAACAAGCATTTGACCCCTCTACAAAACATGACTTAGTACTTGTGTCCAGTACATACAGTTGTTGTAGCCAGACTGCATAAGAGGAGCTGGCCAAGAGGAGCGAATGTCTCTTTCTGAGTGACTGACTGTGTTCACCTTGTTATATAGCGTTGTGGTTAGAGAAGCGGACCTGTAAACTTTAGGTCCCACGTTCGGATCTCCTTATAGGCAAAGCGAAGTACTCTTATGAGTTATTCCATATAGACAAAAACTTCACTGGCTCAATCCTTTAGTATCTACTGTACATGTATATTCCATAAATATCTATGACATGAAATGTTTGTTTGATATCTAATATATTAGCAAATAACCTGCCAGGTGACGTAGTAATGAAATCTGAGTCACCAGGATATTTCCCCCCCGGTGCATCACAAGGGAAAACATCAGATGTGATGTTGATGAAAATCTCTTGCCAGAACAACAAGTAAGACAGGTTGTCAACTAAGAATATGGGAACTTGTAACACTATATTTTTCTACCAATGAGAAGAAACCAAACTTGCATTAATCCTCGTTGTACAATTCCAACATACGCTTTTACAAATGTTTTACTTACCTGTGATAACATATTATGCATGTCCTGCATAATGAGGCAGTGTTGTTCGTGCAAATTGATTCTCTAACTTCTGGGTTCGTTTGTAATGTTTTGCCATATAATGCAGCTCAAAGGTAATGCAGACATAAAACAACCATTTTTATTTCATGGATTTTATATCACATGTAACAAAATCATTGTTTTTATTTTTAACAATAATTTAAACCCAACCACGATACAATAAATCTAGTCATATGTGGTCGACCCAGGAACTGTTCATTCCTTCAAAATAATAGCATGACTCATGTGATGTTTGTTTACTGTAGCGCTTTGGTGGAATACAAATCTTGTGTAAAACATGGGATTTTTTTCAACCTGCCTATATTACAGTTTGTACTAGTGGTTATTTAGGGACCATTACAAAGGGTCCATTTCAAAGATCTAAAGGTCCATTTCTTGTTAAAATAAAAAATGGGCCGAAACTCCCAACAACTTCTCTATATCTTACACCAAAAAGTATGTTTTCTGCATGTAATTCTGTGTTTGTAGAAAACTGCCATGCTACATGCACAGTGTGAAACATGGACGGAAAACAACCACAGGTTCTACATCTGTTGTAACACTTCAGTACCTAATATGCCCAGGGTTATAGCATTAATAATAGTAATAATATATTATATTAATAGAGCGCTTTTCGGGGACCCAAAGAAGCTGTACAAAAGTGTCAGGGAACAGAATACCAACAGAAACAAAAGAAATACTATGAGAAAACAATGAAGATTGACAATGTGGGAGTTGGCATGGCTATGGGCAGGCAATTTGATCAGATGAGTCTTGAGGCATTGCTGGAAGATGGAGATTGTCTCAGAGTTACGGATGGTTTTGGGGAGAGAGTTCCAGAGACGAGGAGCACCCCTTGAGAATTCCCTGCACCAAAGCCTTTGAGCTTGGACTTCGGGATTATGAGGTGGCCTGCAGTACTGGAATGGAGTGTGTGTGTTGGTTGATTTGGAAGAAGGTCGGAGAGTTAGGCAGGGTGATATTGTTTAGGGCTTAATATGTCAGTAGGAGGATCTTGTAGTTGATGCATTGCGAGATAGAAAGCCAGTGTAACTCACAGAGGATAGAGGTGAAATGCTGTCGGGACTTGGTGTGAGTGAGTAATCTGGCTACAGAGTTTTGAACCATTTGGAGCATATGGAGGGAGGTAGATTTGCTGCCAGTGAGTAGGGCGTTACAGTAGTCAAGATGGGAGGTTATGTATTATGGATACAGCAGCAGGACGGGAGAGGGAGCTTCTGGGTTTATTGATGTTGTGAAAATTGAAGAATGAAGACTTTACAGTCTGTTTGATGTGTTGATCAAAGGAGAGTGTAGAGTCCAGAATGACACCAAGGTTACGTGTGTGGGGGGGTGAAGAAACAACGTTGTCATCAATGCTGACATTGAAAGTACACGGTTTGTTGAGGGTGGATTTGGTTCCAATGAGTGTAAGTTCTGTTTTGTCCCTGTTACTTTTATTGCAGTCAGGCAGGATTCAATATATGCCAGAGGTGTGTTTGTGAGAGACTTGGCGGCTAGATATATTTCTGTATCATCAGCATAGCAGTGGAAATAGGTTGAAGTGGCGGAACCCTGGCATTACTGAAAGTGGCATTGCTGAACCCAGACGCCATTTTGTTGAACATCATGCAGCTGATATAAAACTTGTTTATTGCCTGGGAATTTTACATTCCAGAACCCAATTGTTAAACATCAAACATAACCCACCTGTTATAACACTTGTCTGGAGTGTTAATCAATAATTGAAAAACATCAAACATGGACACATCAATGCAATCATAAATTACCAAGCCACTGGACATGTATACACCATTCCGGAAGTTCCGCCCTAACACACGTCATATAGAAAGTCCATACATCACATCGGACGTCCAAACCGGATGTCCCGCCCACCTGTCAAATCAGTCTGGAAGTCCTGCCCTCCAGGGTCATAACTCACCTACATTTACTACTCGAGTTGAGGCCAGAGAGCTTGATTTTGGTCTTATCTGACAACAACATTTTCACCCAGATCACCTTTGAATCATTCAGATGTAATTAGCAAATATCAGACAGGCCTGTACATGTGCTTTCTTGAGCAGGGGGACCTTGCGGGAGCTGCAGGATTTCAGTCTCTACAGCGTAGTGTGTTACCCATTGTTTTCTTGGTGACTATGGTCCCAGCTGACTTGAGATAATTGACAAGATCCTATCGTGTAGTTCTGGGCTGATTCCTCACCGTTCTTATGATCATTGCAAATCCACAAGGTGAGATCTTGCATGAGCCCCAAACCAAAGGTGATTTACAGTTCTTTTGTTCCATTTGTGAATAATCACACCAACTGTTGTAACCTTTTCACCAAGCTGCTTGACGATAGTCTTGTAGCCAATTCAAGCCTTGTGTAGATCTACAATCTTGTCCCTGACATCCTTGGACAGCTCTTTGGTCTTGGCCATGGTGGAGAGTTTGGAATCTGATTCACTGCTACTGTTGAGTTTTCTTTTATACAAACTGAGATTAGGAGCACTCCTTGTTAGAGTGTGCGCCTAATCCCAGCATGTTACCTGTATAAAAGACAAATGGGAGCAAGAAATGTTTCTGATTGTGAGGGGATTATATACTTTTTCCACTCATTAAAATGCAAATAAATGTATTACATTTTGCATGCTTTTTTATGGATTTTGTTGTTGTTATTCTGTCTCTCACTGTTCAAATAAACCTACCATTAAAATTATAGACTGATCATTTCTTTGTCAAAGGTACAATATCAGCAGGCGATCAAATATTTGTATCCTTCACTGCATACATGCATAAATTAAGTGACCATAAAGTGACCAGACTGATCATCAATTCTGAGTTGCTACACCAGCCCTTGTCTTCTGGACTTGACTGATGAGGAGCAATAAGAATAACAAAGGGCGTAAAACATATGCTGGTTTTAATGTGTGGCTTGTGACGAATGATTACCTACCTTTTCTAAGAACTTCCAGCATATCAAGCCATTTCTAATTGCGTATGTTTTACAAACCATATGGAGTCAGGTTGTTAATGTATATTCTTATTTATCACGAAGCTTACGTTCCCTTGCACTCACTTCCCTAGCCGTCCCCTGGTAACCTTCTAGTGGTAGACCTTTCCAACCAGTTTATTGCTGCAGTCAGAACCCTGTGGTCTTTCACAGTGTAGATTAATTACTCACAACTGACTCTTTGGGTAGATCAGTGAAGACAGTCAGTGCTGGCTCACTGAACACTGTTAAAAACCTGTGGTTCATCTGTATAATCTATCACAATATTTTATATTGATATTCTGCAACAAATCCTATAGGATTTCTGCCACATCCAATCAAAAGGGTTTTTCAATGAATGAAGACACCACCTGGCTTGCAACTACGGAATATTAATTATTATGCATATATATTATAAACGACAGATGCATAAATATATTCTATTTGCATAAATTAGGTTTATTAAATATGTGTTAAATATGTAGGTTTTGTGTATATGATATGCAGGCTGGATACTTTGCTGTCTAGGACTTGGGGAAACATCTGGTTAAAAGTGGCTATAGCTCGTCTCCTCTCCTTCAGAACTCTTGCCAACAAATCCTTGTTCTCCTTTTGGCCACAGGCCCAAATATGGGAATTCTTTAGATAAGGTGTCCTATGGTCGTAGGAGTTGGAGCATTATGATGAGAACCTGATGTTAGAAGATCATAAGGGGCCCAACCAACTGTATATGTTTGTCATACCTTGGAACGTGCACATGAGTGTACTTTGTCTGTGTATCACCTACAAGCTTGTAATAAACTATAAGAACTAATGTACTGGTTTCCTAGAGTGTTTATAATTAAGAAATTAGAATGAAGTGGACACAACCCGTCGAACCTGAGAAGTGGAAAAGATTTATCCGCAACACAACCATGTTGTTTTCTTGGGTTTTCATGTTGTCTGACAGTACGTCCCACAGCTAGAACACAGTATGTCTTACAGCTAGAACATAGTGTGTCCTACAGCTAGAACACAGTATGTCCCACAGCTAGAACACAGTATGTCCTACAGCTAGAACACAGTATGTCCTACAGCTAGAACACAGTTTGTCCTACAGCTAGAAAACATAACGCCCTACAGCTTGAACACAGTATGTCCTATAGCTATAAAACCATATGACCTATAGCTAGATCACAGTATGTCCTACAGCTATAACCTCAGTATGTCCTACAGCTAGAACACAGTATGTCCTACAGCTAGAACACAGTATGTCCTACAGCTAGAACACAGTATGTCCTACAGCTAGAACACAATATGTCCTACAGCTAGAACACAATATGTCCAACAGCTAGAACACAATGTCCTACAGCTATAACGCAGTAGGTCGTACAGCTAGAACACAATATGTCTTACAGCTCGAAAACAACATTTCCTACAGCTAGAACACAATATGTCTAAAGAAGAAAGAAAGGTGCTTTGTCAGGAACTTCTTAAACCATGCAGCACCTCTGAGCCTTCTATTGACAGAATATTAGTCTTCCTTTAATCACCTGCAGAAGGCTGTTGTCTTCCTTTTGAATAGATTAAGGGACATTATGTTGCACACTGGGACACAAAGGAACCTCCAGGCGTGCATTCGTTTTGAAATAACTCTTTCTCTGTGAAAACAGAAACACAAGCACATCAGCCGCACGTTTTCTCTGCATACAGCAGGCTATTTACGTCTTCTAACCGACGTGTGTCAAACATACATATTCACAATTTAACTTGCATGAACATAAAATGTCTATATTCACAAGCTCACACTGATAATGCTCTGCACACACAACCCATATTTAGCCGGCTACAGGTAGCTAAAGTTCCCATTCCCTCATTAGCGTCCTGTGCTATAGGCTGATATTTAACACGACACACCGCCTCATTAAGCTCACAAAACTACGATATAAATATCATCGTTGCGTGACCGAAAGTCTGTTATCGTCTTACACATTCATTATACATCTGAGTCACCACGTTTATAACTATTCTTATCACTTCTGCTCACCTGTGAATACCGAAACACAAGCACATCAGCCGCACGTTTTCTCTGCATACAGCAGGCTATTTACGTCTTCTAACCGACGTGTGTGCCCTCCTGTGTAACCTAAAGGACCCCACACGATGCCTACAGTGCCTGTGTGAGCTTCACTCATTAACTCATAAATTGACCTACTAAAATTATTACAGTTGTTATTGACTAAGAACATATACATCAGATTACTACCAAAAATCAAAACACTTAACATAATACATTAGAATGGGGGGGTGCCCACTGTTCAGTGTCCATTACTAGGTGGGCCCCACACTAAACTTACCCTCCACTGTATCGTTGGTCATCTAGCTACTAAAACTTTACTGCCATTGCAAAGTCCCTTGACTAAGCTAAAGGGGAAACATTTTCATTTATTTGATTTGCTTGCATTCAAATGTGTCATAAGAATACAAGTGATATCTATTTTTTTGTAACTTTGTTGTTTATCTTCCCCACAGCCTGGGGAATACATATTAGGGTGAACTCAGGGGAGAAATACCATAGTTTCTGAAAATGCTTTAAACCGAGTTTTATCTGAAACAACATTCTGCCACTGAAGATAAACCACACACAGATGGTATGAAAAACTATTTAGAATGACAAGCAGTTTAAAAAGCCAACAGAGGCCAATTCATGGAGTGAACTTCATGATATCAACCAAACCTAGTCATGAATTAACACAGGAGATAAGTTGTATTCGTTTAATAACTGTGGTGTTTTAGTCAACAAGATCACCTGACAGGAGATATGAGGATCTAGAGGGATTATTTAAAGATCCATTTAAAGATGCAATCAAACTCTTTATAATGCTGAAGGTTATAGCAAATCCTTCATTAGGTTTCACTGAAATTCAACAGCATGTCCCAAATGTAACATAATTAGATTGGACAGTTATTAAAGACAAGTACAGTTAGATTTTACTACAAAGCATAACAGACAAATGACAGTTATTGAAATATTCCCAAATCTATGATCACACATAAACTACTGAACAGATGTTTGTTGAACATGAACAAAAGGTAAATGTTAAATAAATACGTGAATCAACTCCTATCTGCCCCATCAATCACACTAAATGACAACAGATAAGAGGGTTACTCCGTTTACCTGAAATCTCCTCAAACACAAACATTCCACACACTCAATAAATACATTATTTTCAAAACATTTTATAATTCAAATAATATCTGTTTTGTACAACATTTAATAATGCTTGAAACCCCCCTGTCTCAATCCCAAAGTCTTACGCTGCTAAATTATTGTGCTGGGGGAGTAGGGTCAAAATCTTCCCTGTTTCTGTCCTTTTAAACTTAGGAAGACGTGTGGTCTTAACCTACACCTGCGGAGTACCAGGCTTGACTCGTTGTGGTCCCTGTCCAAAGTCCTCCTGGTTGTATTGCAGATTGCTGACCCCCCCTTCCCCTGTCTGTCCCTGTCCATCTGGTTATGCCTTGACCTGGACTAGGTTTAAAAATACTCTGGGCTTAGCCCATATGCATTGAACTATTAAAATTTGGACTCTGAATATGTTCTCCCGGCACAGCCAGAAGAGGACTGGTCACCCCTCGGAACCTGGTTCATCTCAAAGTTTCTTCCAAAAATTCAGCTCACTCAGGGAGTTTTTCCTATCCACTGAATTTGATCAATATTGTTGTTTGCTCCCTGGGGTTTAAGGCAGGTTGTTTTGTGAAAGCACATTGTGACAACTGCGGATGTAAAAAGGGCTTAATTAAATTAATTTGATTGATTGATTGATCGATTTGAAATACACATGGTATGTTTTTAAAAATATATTTCAGTTGAAAGATAAACAAACAACTCAAAATACTTCCTATGTATCAAGAAGAAACATCTCTGTTAAATAGTTCAGCAGGGTCCTGGACACTGACTAAACTAAACTCTATGATGGTTGGTTAATTTCAGCTGTAAATCAACTCCCTTCACCATTGAGATGCATATTTCTGTGTTCATGTTCATTCAGAAACCAAGACCACTGGCTCACTTTTTTCCACTTGGTTTGATTGAAACCTGTGTACATGCAAATGTCTAACCATATCATGCTGTTCTAAATGACATCTGAATTCATTAAATCAATCTAAACACAAAGTCAGTCCATTATACATTGATAGAAGAAGACTGTTAAATGGATCACAGAATAGGTGTCAGTATCTTGACAGATGTTCCATTATATACATAGAACCCAGGATGGAGTGGCTGAGTGAATGTGGTCTGGACTCTGTGGAGGAGGGTCATTGTGTCAGAGACACTGTAGAAGGACAAAGTTCCTGCCCTGTGGTCCAGATACACTCCTACTCTGGAGGAGCAGGGGACACCGATAATAGTCCTTTTCTTGTTGTGAATGAAACAGCAGCCTGATGTTGAGGAGGTGAGGACTGGACTGATCTCCAGGACTGATCATTAGAACCAAAACAACACTCATAACCATCTCCTTTCCTGCTGATCCCTTTATATGAGACGGCTACATCAACCCCTTCCCCACTCCACTCTACCTCCCAGTAACAGACTCCAGACAGACCCTCTCTACACAACACCTGGTTATAGTAGGTAAATCTGTCAGGATGGTCAGGATAGGACTGGACCACATCACTCCATGTCACCTTTCTATTCCTCTTAGACAGATGCAGGTATTGATTTGCTGTATTGGGATCCAATGTCAGCTGGCAGGGATCTAGATGAAAAACAAGTCATTGACAGTGTGTGTGTGTCTCTCTATATTAATGTATATCCGTGTGTGTATGTGTGTATCTACATACAGTGGGGCAAAAAAGGTATTTAGTGAGCAACCCATTGTGCAAGTTCTCCCACTTAAAAAGATGAGAGGCCAGTCATTTTCATTATAGGTTGACTTCCAACATGAGAGACAAAATGTGCAAAAGAAATCCAGAGAATCACATAGTAGCATTCAAAATGAATTTATTGGTAAATTCCGCAGTAAAATAAGTATTTGGTCATTTACAAACATGCAAGATTTCTGGCTCTCACAGACCTGTAAGAGGCTCATCTGTCCTCCACTCGTTACCTGTATTAATGGCACCTGTTTGAACTTGTTATCAGTATAAAAGACACCTGTCCACATCCTCAAACAGTCACACTCCAAACTCCAATATGGCCAAGACCATAGAGCTGTCAAAGGACACCGGAAACAAAAAAAATTGTAGACCTGCACCAGGCTGAGAAGACAGAATCTGCAATATGTAAGCAGCTTGGTTTGAAGAAATCAACTGAGGGAGCAATTATAAGAAAATGGAAGACATACGAGACCACTGATAATCTCCCTCGATCCGGAGCTACACGCAAGATCTCACCCCAAAATGATCACAAGAAAGATGAGCAAAAATCCCAGAACCATACAGGGGGACATAGTGAATGACCTGCAGAGA
Source organism: Esox niger (assembly GCA_016801105.1). Classification (NCBI taxonomy): domain Eukaryota; kingdom Metazoa; phylum Chordata; class Actinopteri; order Esociformes; family Esocidae; genus Esox; species Esox niger. The sequence goes on from JACXGJ010014432.1 coordinate 9,643, forward strand.
GCTGGGACCAAAGTAACAAAGGCTACCATCAGTAACACACTACGCCGCCAGGGACTCAAATCCTGCAGTTCCAGACGTGTCCCCCTGCCTAAGCCAGTACATGTCCAGGCCCGTCTGAGGTTTGCTAGAGAGCATTTTGATGATCCAGAAGAGGATTGGGAGAATGTCATATGGTCAAATGAAACCAAAATATAACTTTTTGGTAAAAACTTAACTTGTTGTGTTTGGAGAAGAAAGAATGCTGAGTTGCATCCAAAGAACACCAAACCTATGAAGCATGGGGGTGGAAACATCATGCTTTGGGGCAAAGGGACCAGGATGACTAATCCGTGTAAAGGAAAGAATGAATGGGGCAATGTATCGTGAGATTTTGAGTGAAAACCTCCTTCCATCAGCAAGGGCATTGAAGATGAAATGTGGCTGGGTCTTTCAGCATGACAATGATGCCAAACACACCGCCCGGGCAACAAAGGAGTGGCTTCGTAAGAAGCATTTCAAGGTCCTGGAGTGACCTAGCCAGTCACCAGATCTCAACCCCATAGAAAATCATTCTAGGGAGTTCAAAGTCAGTGTTGCCCAGCGACAGCCCCAAAACATCACTGCTCTAGAGGAGATCTGCATGGAGCAATGGGCCAAAATACCAGCAACAGTGTGTGAAAACCTTGTGAAGACTTATAGAAAACGTTTGACCTCTGTCATTGCCAACAAAGGGTATATAACAAAGTATTGAGATGGACTTAGGTTATTGACCAAATACTTATTTTACCGATTCATTTGAAATCCTACAATATGATTTTCTGGATTTTTTTCTCATTTTGTGTCTCACAGTTGAAGTGTGCCTATGATGAAAATTACAGGCCACTTTCATCTTTTTAAGTGGGAGAACTTGCACAATTCGTGTGTGTGTGTGTGTGTGTGTGTGTGTGTGTGTGTGTATATGTATATCTGTGTTTGTTTGTGATTGCATTTCCTCACATGCTAAGAAATCCTTTCTAGTCTTGGGCTCAGCAGGTGGTCCAATCTGACCTGTAGTCACTATGGAAACAGACAGACCATATATCACAGGTCCATTTTAATCATGTCTACTAGAAATCTATATTCTGATATATTATATTGTGTTTCTATGCTGTTATCCCAGTCAGATGGCAGCTGGTAGGATAATCTTAACATGTGTTTGTACCACTTCAAAATGTTTCACACTGGAGAGGGGCTGTAATCACCAAGGTACACCAGTAGAATGATTGATGACAGATCTCAGATCTCTACTTAATAACTACATTGATTCACTGAAGATATTGTAGTCATTCATACTCTTCTCCTACTCCTCTCTTCATGCCCATTCATTTCCTCTTTTTGTCCTTTCTTCTGCTCCTCCTCCACTTTATTAAGGTGTTTTAATGACAATATACTGTATATGTGTTTATTCTAATTGTAATCCACAAATCAGATGTTACAATAACCCATTAATATTGTGTATTTGCTTTCATAATGTCCTCGACAAAATAATATTAGTTCCAGTATAAAGTTAGATGTAGTTCTTTGAGTAAAAAACATAACGGTTAAAGTTAATAAAGATATTTTGACCAACCTTCCTCAGATATTCTGATCATTTCCTTTTTGCATACATCCTGTACTTGATCTTTCAGTTCTGAGACGTATTTCTTGACATACTCAAAGGACATGTGTGGAAAAGGGACCTTGATTTTGGGTAAGATCTCAGATCCAGGAGAGACATAGAGAGACTGGGAACTCTACAGAGGGAAAGAAGCAATAGGCTTTACTATAGAGGGACAGTGAATTAAGATCCAGTCAATTTCACTGGTACAGAAGCCAAGAGGTAGCCATTGCAGAGTACTTCAAGGTAAGTTAGTATTACATAGTATTGTAAGGTCAATTAGTGATGTCACCTGGAGTAAATGGATGTGATCCTCTGTGTCTGAGAGCTGCTTCAACTCAACATCTCTCCTCCTCAGCTCAGCGACTTCCTGCTCCAGTTGTTCCAAGAGTCTTTTAGCCAGACTCACTTCAGTCTTCTCCTGAGCTCTGATCAGCTCCTTCAAATCAGAGCGTCTTATCTCAATGTAGCAGATCAGCTCAGTAAAGATCCTCTCACAGTCCTCCACTGCTGCCTGTGCAGAAAGCTGTTAGGACACAGAGAGAGAAGGGGGTCCTGTTAAAGTTAATTCACTATGCTATCACCAGGATCACAGAAAGCCTGTACATGTAAAAATGTAATGCCAGTTAAGTTACACTTATCCATGCTATGTGCACACGACATAAAAATAGTAAGAGAACATGTAATCATCACAGTATAACACCCCGTCAATTAAACTTCAGGGAAATCAATCTGTCCAGTTAGGAAGCATAATTGATTGTGAATTATTGTCATCTCTTTTCATGCAAATGAAGGTGACAACAGGTGCACTGGAGAGGAAAGACAACCCCATTGATGGATATGGTTTTACAGGCGGTAGCCACAAACCATTGCTCTCTCTTTATCCTTTTTGATTCTTCTCTAGTTCTCTGGTCGGGTATCTGGTTCTTTGTGCAAAGAGGAACAGGAGCACTGCCTGACCTCCAGCGGGCTACAGGTGTGCATGCTTCTAACCAAAACTATCAGAAACATAGTCCATGAGGATGGCATGAGGGACTGACGCCTCTAGTGAGACCTGTGCTCACAGCCCAGCGCTGTGCAGGTCGATTGGCATTCACCAGAGAACACCAGAAATGGCAGGTCAACCGCTGGTTCCTGGTTCTCTTCACAGATGAGAGCAGGTTCACACTGAGCACATGAGAGAATTGAAAGTGTCGGTCGACGCCGTGGTGAATTTTCTGCTGCCTGCTACCTCATCCGGCATGACCGGCCTCATGTGGTCAGATTGTGTAAGCAGTTCCTGGATGATGAAGGCATTGATGTCATTGACTGGTCCTCACGTTCCCCAGACCTGAATCCAATTGAGAACCTCTGGGACGTTATAGATCAGTGCATCCAATGCTGCCAAGGAGTTCACTGATGCCCTGATCCAGGTCTGGGAGAAGGTCCCCAGGACACCATCCACCATCTCATCAGGAGCAGGCTTAGACGTTGTCAGGAGTGAATAAAGACACATGGGAGCCTTACACACTACTGAGTCACATTAGGAGTTGCCCTGATGAAATTCATGCCAGTTGAAACAGCCTGTGATTTCTATTATCTACTTAGATTTTCGATGTGAGTTTGAATCCATCCCTCAATTGGTTGGTGATTTTGATTTCCACTGACTGTTGTAACGCAATTTGGTTTTTAACAAATTACACAATGATCAGATTTTAATCTTCTATATATTTAGTTCACTGATAACGTTTTTTGAGCAGTTGTATATATAGCAGCCACTCACCCTCAGAGAGTCTACAGCCTGTCTCAGCTCCTGAATCTTCTTCTCTGTCTCCCCAATTCTCTTCTGTGATTCCAAATGTTTCTCCCATAACTTTTTCTGCAGAGAAATAGATCATGGACTAAATTAATAAGCAAGGTGTATTTTGTATTATATATTATATTTATTATTTATTATTATTATCAGGATATTTTCTTCCTATCATTTCTGAAATAGTCGATATATACAACTCCGGTAAACATTAAGATAAAACTGCACCTTTTTTTTCCTTTCCAAAATGTTTTAAAGGAAGGTTTTGAGTGAGGAGCATTCAATTTGCAGTGGTCTATTAATTTTAACCCCTGTCTATTACCTTAACCATGTACATCTGTAATACACCAAACCCTCTTATTCCATAAACAGATTCTAACTGAATTCTACTGATTTTAGTCAAAGAGTGAGATTTACATTAGTGGTGTAAAACAGGTAGATAAAATAGCAATGCTTATGTAAGGTTCATGGATTTCTCACAATGTAGCAAATAGACTTAATGACTGGAGCTGATCCCTCTCATCATGGAAATGGACGATTCAGTGTTCTCCACTCTGACAGAAGGCTAAGGTCTAACAGAACCAAAACATCTTGCCACAAGAATAGTTTATTTCCTACATCTCAGTAGGCCTCATGAACATGCCCCTGGAACCAAATTGTCTATAATCCACTCCCCACATACACACACAACCCTCGACTGGACCAAACCTAGCAAAATGTATTCATGCACATTCTATTTTTATGTCCTGTTCCAAGTTTTTATAATTTCCCTAATTCTTTTTGTAAAAAATGTTACACCAAAGACCAGAACAAATTACTTGTTTGCTGTTAAACTGACTAGACGGGAAAAAAATATATAATTTCATATCAAACACTAACACACACACACCATATATTTCATATGAAGTGCTCCCATCTTACTTGTTTCTCAGTGCCTTCTGCTTCAGCTGAGACTGTATCATGTCCTTTATGTTCATTCATTGTACAAAGATAGCAGATACATTGCTGATCAGTAAGACAGTGAACCTCCAGTAGTTTGTCATGATGAGAGCAGATATTCTCCTGTAGTTGTGTTGAGGCTTGGACCAACTTGTGCTTTTTAAAGGCAGGAGATATAAGGTGAGGCTGGAGGTGAGTCTCACAGTAAGAGACCAGACACACCAGACAGGACTTGACAGCTTTAAGTTTTCTCCCAGTGCAGGAATCACACTCCACATCTCCAGGTCCAGCATAATAATGATCAGGAGGAGCAGCTTGGAGTCTTGTCTTCTTCAGATTCTCCACCAATTCAGCCAGGATGGTGTTCTTGTTTAGAACAGGTCTTGGTATGAAGGTCTGTCGGCACTGAGGGCAGCTGTAGATTCCCTTGTCATCTTCCTGATCCAAACAGGCCTTAATACAGCCCATACAGTAGCTGTGTCCACAGGGAATAATCACTGGATCCTTCTGTAGATCTAAACAGATCGAACAACTGATTGAGCTTATGGCCTCTGCCATTTTTCACAAACAAGCAAACAGAGAAAAAGAAGCAGAGTTTCCTTTTCATTTAAAGTTTCTTTTCAGTGGAGTGGTTTGTTTTCTGTGACTTCTTGGTTCAGACATCAGGTCTGGCCAGTAGAGGGTGATAGTGATCTATCATAGCTAGAGTAATTATTATTGGATTCTGTGATATTCAAGGTCTGGATCATAATTTCTCTCAATTCCAGAACAATTAGCCGAACTGCAGAAGTGACAGCCTGTGAATGCAGAAAGAGAGTGTATGTCAAACAAATAGAGATCTCACATCTTTACTACAACTTTCTCTGT
>JACXGJ010014433.1:0-14847 GCA_016801105.1 Esox niger
CACACACGCACACACACACACACACACACACACACACACACGTTCCATCCTTAAGCTTCCTCTGAAGGTGTAGCAACACCTAACCATTTCAAAGATTGTGGGCATCTTATTTAGCTAATACCCAGTGTTTCAGTTAGATATTTATGAGTTTGCCCAGGGCATGACAGTTGATATTTAACAAACCTGTTCTCAAATGCTAACAGTTTTCAGATGGGGCTCTAATCTCAGGTGAATCATGTAAGAGAGAACAAGAGAAATGAGAGGAAGAAAAACATCTCCCTTCAAGAATGGCAGTTTTCAATTAGTGCTGTAAAGCTTTAGAGAATCATGTGGCTTCTAATGTACACAATGCCACTCAGCTAAAACGAATGTCTTCTCGGTTACAGTAGTAGGTTGAGATCCACTCCACTAATGTAAACTACAAGACCACAAAATATAGTTAATTGATCCATTCAGAAATCTTTACTGAGTGTCCATTTTAAAACACTTCACATGTCAGACCTAAGACTACAAAACTTCTAAGTGATGAGTTCCTTCTCTAAGGCAACTATTGGTTTCGACTAAGTTGCACTTCATATGAAAGGCACAATACAAAATGGCAAACACTTGTGAACGTATGGCTACTTTGGTTCTGAAGTTGCTGGTCGTGGGTGTATTCTGGTGGTGAAACAACTCTCTTTTATATCAGCAGGGTACAGTCTCTGCATGCCTGAAGCCATGAAAAACACCTGCAACGCCAAGAAAAATGAAACAGTCAACACAGAACTAATGAGCATATAGATGGCAAATAGACCTATGATGATCGGCGGCAACACATCATTTCACTAGAGTACAGTGGATATAAAAATCTACCCACCCCTGTTTAAATACCAGGTTTTTGTGATGTAAAAGAATGAGACAAAGATAAATCGGGTCAGAATCTTTACACTTTTAATGTGACCTACAATAACCTGGTTGCATAAGAGTACACACCCTCTTAATCCTGGAGATGTGACTGTGTTCAGAATTAACCAATCACATTCAAACTCATGTTAAATAGAAGTCATTACACACCTGCCATCATTTAAAGTGACTCTGATTAATCACAAATAAAATTCAGCCGTTCTAGTAGGTTTTTCTCAACATTATTTTAGTTGCATCTCAGAGCAAATGTGGTCCGCAAAAAGAAGAAAACTGGTCAGGGAGGCTTCCAAGAGTCCTACAGCAACATTAAAGGAGCTGCAGGAATTTCTAGCAAGTACGGGCTGTGTGCTACATGTGACAATTTCCCATATTCTTCATATGAATGGGACATAGGGTAAGCTGGCAAGTGGAAAGCATTTTCTTACAAAGAAAAACATCCAAGCCCGGCTGAAGTTTGCAAAAACAAACATCAAGTCTCCCAAAAGCATATGGGAAAATGTGTTATGGTCTGATGAAACCAAGGTTGAACTTTTTGGCCATAATTCCAAAAAGTATGTTTGGCACAAAAACACTGCAAGTCACCCAAAGAACAGCATACCCACATTGAAGCATGGTGGTGGCAGAATCATGCTTTGGGTCTGTTTATCCTCAGCTGGAACCGGGCCTTAGGCAGGGTGGAGGGAATTATGAACTGTTCCAAATACCAGACAGTTTTGGCACAAAACCTTCAGTTGTCGTTAGAAAGCTGAAGATGAAGAGGAGGTTCACCTTTCAGCACAACAACGACACATCCAGATCTACAAAAGCATGGGTTCACCAGAAGCAGATTACAATTTTGGAATGGCCCAGCCAGAGTCCAGACCTGAATCAATTGAACATCTGTGGGGTGATCTGAAGAGGGCTGTGTACAGGAGATGTCTTTGCAATCTGATAGATTTTGAGCTCTTTTGCAAAGAAGAGTGGGCAAATATTGCCACCTCAAATACTCCCACGCTAATAGACTCCTACCCTAAAAGACTGAGTGCTGTAATAAAATCTAAAGGCCGCTTCAACAAAGTATTAGTTTAAGGTTGTGCTAACTTATGCAACCAGGTTATTGCGAGTTTTAATTTTTTTCCGCCTCAAAGATTTCAGCTTGTTTTTCAAATAAAAACAAATCATATTATAGGTCATATTAAAGGTGGAAAGATTTCTGACATGATCTCTCTGTCAATCTTTTTACATCCCAAACACTTGGCATTTTAACAGGGGTTTGTAGACTTTTTATATCCCTGTGAATTGAGGTCTTTGTATAATCGTTGAAGGGGTATTCATCTCTGTATTCTGTTGATTGTTTAAGGATGATTTTCTTAGATTGCTGGTTACCATGTTGGTTTGACACCCACAAATGTGTCCTCTTCCCTAGCCCCACAATGAAGTTGACATATTTTGCTTTGGTCTCCATTTTCCAGTGATCCAGCTGATATAATTTAGTACAGATCAGTTTTAGAATTATTTGCTCTTAAGTTACAATTGTCTCAAAGTACCACAAATCAGAGGCAGACAGAACAGCATTGTATCCACCATGAGGCCAAAGAAAGACATTGTGTACCTTAACAGAGAAAACCATACATAGAATTATTGCATATGCATCACTGGAGGAAACATGGTGTGACATTTTTTTCATCCATTGTGTTCTTTTCACAAGAACATTTGCTTAAGACTAAACTAGTCCCAGAAACAGTCTGGCTATCCTCCAGAAATTCTTTCCAGCGCTGTCTAATGCCAATGTTTCATTTCGATTTACACCCACCTCAGAATCTCATCCTATGCCTGACAAAAACAGGGCTTGGAACATAGTATAGTCAGCACCAAGATCTTTATAATTAAGATGTGTTTCTAGCTTTCTCTTTTTGAAAATGGCATTGCACGTTCAACATTTGAGCCTGCTAGAAGTGACCATGATTGTGGTCTCTAAAGAGCATTCCGATGTGACCCTAAATCATCTGGAGGGAAAAGCTATTTTGATTTCCTCTAGAAGCCACAAACCTTTGAGAGGAAAACCACAGATGCAATGTTTTTTGTTATCAGAAAATCTATTTCCGAATGTTTTAGGTGTTTATCAACTGCAGTTAATCTGATGCCAACGATTGTTTAGCACATCTGTGTTCTTTTTTTTTTAAATGTGCCTTTCTGTGCTTAGTTTTTTGCCTTTTTTATCTAAGGCTTTATTCTATTATGGATTTTACTTTGGTGATAGAACACATCATTCAGCATCTGTGTTGCCTTAAAATTTGAATTAGTATCAATGACACCACAACATTGTCTAAATCTGAGGTTTGGAACTTTGGGGGAGGAACTGTAAGAGAGAATCAGGGGCATCATACCTGGTTCTCTACAGAGTATCTTCTCTAGCAACAGGGTCATGGAGATTACTGCTGGCTTAGCACTACCTACAGTGATATAGTCAAGGGAAATAATTACACAATGAGTCAGTTGCTCAGACTTATATAGAACAGAATCTCTTGGGCTAACATAAACAATCTGGGCCTTGGGTGCTAAACAAGCATAACTGAAAACAGTGGTGCTAACATAGCTAGTGGTTCAAGCAATGCTATTGCTTTTTAGCTATTAGGAGCACAAACAGTATGGCCAGTCAGGCAAACAATTATTTTGTCATTGCCGATCATAGAGAAAACTCAAGAAATTGTCCATTCAGTCTGCCTCCATCAAAGTGGGCGAATGAACCAACCCAGTGGCCGGAGGTGTAATCCTGATAGGTTATATACAACTACCTTGTTGAATCTCCAAGGAGATGTATTTATGAGATCTGTCACTTCATTTTGCTAGTCTGTCCAATGTTACGTTACTGTCAAATAATTAAATCGCCACAAATTAAATGTTTAGGAAGCTGAATAGGTAGCACCCTGCAAACTATATGGTTGGCTACAAATGAATGATGTGTCTTGCTACAATAGTTTGCAATGAACAATTACATATCTTGCTTAATAATTTTTTTAAACATTAAATTCCTAATTTTCTTATCATGGCATTAATGCAGCATATACAGTGAGGAAAAAAGTATATGATCCGCTGTTGATTTTGTATGTTTGCCCACTGACAAAAGAAATGATCGATCAATAATTTTACTGGTAGGTTTATTTAAACAGTTAGAGACAGAATAACCAAAAAAATCCAGAAATATGCATGTCAATAATCTTATAAATTGATTTTGCATTTTAATGAGGGAAATAATTATTAGACCCCTTTGCGAAACATGACTTAGTACTTGGTGGCAAAACCCTTGTTGGCTATCACAGAGGTCAGCCGTTTCTTTCAGTTGGCCACCAAGTTTGCTCACATCTCAGGAGGGATTTTGTTCCACTCATCTTTGCAGAGCTCCTGGCTGAGGGAAGGAGGTTCTCACCCAAGATTTATCACGGGCCCATCCATCATCCCTTTGATGCAGAGAGGTTGACCTGTCCCCTTAGCAGAAAAACACACCCAAAGCATTATGTATCCACCTCCATGTTTTATGGTGGGGATGGTGTTCTTGGGGTCATAGGCAGCATTCCTCCTCCAAACACGAGTTGATGCCAAAGAGCTTGATTTTGGTCTCACCTGACCACAACACTTTGACCCAGTTCTCCTCTGAATCATTCAGATATCCAATGGTTAACTTCAGACAGGCCTGTACATTTGCTTTCTTGAGCAGGGGGACATTGCGGGCGCTGCAGGACTGCAGTCCTTCAGGGTGTAGTGTGTTACCAATTGTTTTCTTGGTGACAATGGTCCCATTTTCACCCTCTCTGCGGATGGCCTAATGCCACTGATCACAGTGGATATAAAAAGTCTACACACCCCTGTTAAAATGCCAGGATCTTGTCATGTAAAATTATGAGACAAAGATAGATAATTTCAAAACATTTCCACCTTTAATGTGACCTAACAATTCAATTGAAAAACAAACTGAAATCTTTTAAATCTGTTTGCGAGGACATCACCTGTGCACAGCCCTCTTCAGAACCCCCCACAGATGTTCAATTGGATTCAAGTGTGGGCTCTGGCTGGGCCATTCCAAAACGTTAATGTTCTTTGCGTCATTGTCGTGCTGAAAGGTGAACTTCCTCTTCATCTTCAACTTTATAACAGATGCCTGAAGGTTTTGTGCCAATATTATCTGGTATTTGGAACTGTTCATAATGCCCTCCACCCTGACTAAGGCCCAAGTTCCAGCTGAATAAAAACAGCCCCAACACATGATGCCGCCACCACCATGCTTCACCGTGGGTATCGTGTTCTTTGGATGTTGTTTTTGCGCCAAACATAACTTTTGGAATTATGACCAACATTTCAACCTTGGTTTCATCAGACAATAATACATTTTCCCACATGTATTTGGGAGACATGATGTTTGTTTTTGCAAACTTCAGCCAGCTTGGATGTTTTTCTTTGTAAGAAAAGGCTTTCCTCTTGCCATCCTACAATACAGCCAATACTTGCCAAACATTCTTGCAGGTCCTTTAATGTTGCCATAGACCTCTTGGAAGCCTCCCTGACCAGTTTTCTTCTCGTCTTTTCATAAATTTTGGAGGGACGTTCAGTTCTTGCTAAAGTCTCTGTTTTTCAGTCTGTTTTTCAATATAATTGTTAAATTGTAGGTCGCATTAAAAGTGGAAAAAGTTCTGACATGATTTATCTGTCTCATTTTTTTACATCACAAAACCTGGCATTTTAACAGGTATGTGTAGACTTTATATCCACTGCTGGTTGATTCTTGAGATAACATGACTCTGTCATATGAGATGGCCCCGAACAGGCTGGAATGTGTCCCTGACTGATAAGGGGTCTGTTCTTCAGAACTAGTTTGTTGTCCTTTAGTCAGTAAACCAACCTCCATGCCTTTAGTTCTGGTATATACAGTGGGGCAAAAAAGTATTTAGTCAGCCACCAATTGTGCAAGTTCTCCCACTTAAAAAGATGAGAGAGACCTTTAATTCTCATGATAGGCACACTTCAACTATAAGAGACAAAATGAGAAAAAGAAATCCAGAAAATCTCTTTGTAGGATGTTTAATGAATTTATTGGTAAATGATGGTGGAAAATAAGTATTTGGTCAATAACAAAAGTTAATCACAATACTTTGTTATATACCCTTGTTGGCAATGACAGAGGTCAAACTTTTTCTATAAGTCTTCACAAGGTTTTCACACACTGTTGCTGGTATTTTGGCCCATTCCTCCATGCAGATCTTCTCTAGAGCAGTGACGTTTTGGGGCTGTTGCTGGGCAACACGGACTTTCAACTCCCTCCAAAGATTTTCTATGGGGTTGAGATCTGGTGACTGGCTAGGCCACTCCAGGACCTTAAAATGCTTCTTACGAAGCCACTCTTTCGTTGCCCGGGCGGTGTGTTTGGGATCATTGTCATGCTGAAAGACCCAGCCACGTTTCATCTTCAATGCCCTTGCTGATGGAAGGAGGTTTTCACTCAAAATCTCACGATACATGGCCCCATTCAATCTTTCATTTTCACGGATCAGTCGTCCTGGTCCCTTTGCATAAAACAGCCCCAAAGCATGATGTTTCCACCCCCATGCTTCACAGTAGGTATGGTGTTCTTTGGAGGCAACTCAGCATTCTTTCTCTTCCAAATATGACGAGTTGAGTTTTAACCAAAATGTTCAATTTTGGTTTCATCTGACCATATGACATTCTCCTAATCCTCATCTGGATCATCTAAATACTCTCTAGCAAACCACAGACCGGACTGGACCGTTACAGGCTTAAGCAGGGGGACACGTCAGGCACTGCAGGATTTTAGTTCCTGGCGGTGTAGTGTGTTACTGATGGTAGCCTTTGTTACTTTAGTCCCAGCTCTCTGCAAGTCATTCACTAGGTCCCCCCGTGTGGTTCTGGGATTTTTGCTTACCGTTCTTGTGATAATTTTGACCCCACGGGGTGAGATCTTGCGCGGAGCCCCTGATCAAGGGAGATTATCAGTGGTCTTGAATGGCTTCCATTTTCTTATAATTGCTCCCTCAGTTGATTTCTTCACACCAAGCTGCTTACCTATTGCAGATTCAGTCTTCCCAGCCTGGTGCAGATCTACAATTTTGTTTCTGGTGTCCTTTGATAGCTCTTTGGTCTTGGCCATAGTGGAGTTTGGAGTGTGAGTGTTTGAGGTTGTGGACAGGTGTCTTTATACTGATAACAAGTTCAAACAGGTGCCATTAATACAGGTAACGAGTGGGGGACAGAGGAGCCTCTTAAAGAAGTTACAGGTCTGTGAGAGCCAGAAATCTTGCTTGTTTGTAGGTGACCAAATATTTATTTTACCGAGGAATTTACCAATAAATACATAAAAAAATCCAACAATGTGATTCTTTTGATTTTTTTTCCTAATTTTGTCTCTCATAGTTGAAGTGTACCTATGATGAAAATTACAGGCCTCTCATCTTTTTAAGTGGGAGAACTTACACAATTGGTGGCTGACTAAATACTTTTTTGCCCCACTATAAACCTGGGGTTTGGGAAAGCTCTCGCTTGCACTTTCCTCACTTTTACCTGCATCTTTGTTCTTGCAAACATCTAGAATCTCTGGAAAACTTTTAAATTCATTCTCATACTGTTTAATGTAATACTCTCTTTAGTTATTATATTCATTTGTTACATTAATTCATTGACTATAAGCAGTTAATCAAAAGTGTTTCATTTTTATTTAATTAAACGAAAAAATAAAAATTCTCAATAAACAGCAACGTGATACATATGTTGAATTGTCAATTAGCCTATATCGTTTTGTATTTGTATTGCATTTAATTTGTAAGTTAATTGAATTTCAACCAAGACTATCATTTATCTGGGAGAATTGTGTATTTATTAACTGATGTTATGCATTCAGTCAGGGGTGATTAGCACCTGGGCAACAACGCTAAGTGTTGTGGGCTATTGGCTGATTGAGATCGAAAGCAGTGTTAAAAAAACAGATAAATAGTCTCTAAATTGTTTTCCATTTGAGAGTTTTGAATTCTGATAAAAGAATAATATAATACACGCCAATTTTTTTTAAAAAAGTTATGGAAGGAGGAAGTTATGGAAGGTAGCTTTCAATATAGCACTTTATTTTAATTACAACCTCAAACGCCAATTCCCATTCGCATTTGTCGGTCCTAATTTTAAAGGACCCGAGGGACAAGTGGTGAGGATGGATTGTGCAACTACAGGAACACAACTTCCACATCCTGAAACAGAAGGAGGAAGCACACACCGATTGGCTCTTCAGGTAGAAATCATAGTCAGATTTGTCACAGTGCAGTCCTGCAGAGCCTGAGATGTCATGGAGGCAATGAGGGAGGAAGCTGCAAAATGCATGGCACTGCACTTGGATGATCCTTCTGACAAGTCAACACGTTGAACTCGTTATTGAGTTCCTCAAACCGTTCCTGAACCATTTTTGTTCTGTGGCAGGGTGCAACCATGTGAATGGACGGACCCAAGGTTTCCCAGCAGAACATTGACTTTTTCACATAGTGCATCCTGGTGCAATGTCTTCTCTATGTAAGCGACATACATGCACCTGGCCATTCACAATATAAAAGAAAACATTTATCAGATCAGGCCACCTTCCATTGCTCCCTGGCCCAGTTCTGATGCTCGGGTGCCCATAGTATGCGCTTTCAGCATGAACTTTTTAGCAACATTAGTTTATTTTATTTTATGATGTTTTATGAGTGTGCCATTCTGTTATGAACTACAGTTGAATGTGTATCCCATAAGCAATATGAGTTGCCTGCTCACTCATGTGTTTTGTACAAAATGGTACATATATTTTCAATTCCCCTAGGGTATGCAAACATATATGCACAACTGTATCTTGGTGCCACTCGCTAACTGTGTGCCTTCACAGCTGCCTTCGCAAGCAGTTGCAGTGTTAACTTAGATGAACATTAAAAAAAATCATCCAGTATTTCAATGAAATGTGTCCAGGTATTTAAATAATCTACAAAAATACCTCCAGCACCTGCAAGAAAAACAATTACAGATGTACGATGCAGGCCTGTTGCCTCGTGTGCAGTGCATATCATTCACCATTTTTTGAGCTGAACATCTCTAAATTGACAATTTAGATTTCGGAATTTCTATTATATGTTGATTAATTGTGCAGACCTATCAGGCAGGGGGTCATAATCCCAATCATATGAATAATATGGGTTTATTGGTGTATTGCCATATTACATTTCTGTATGGGTGGGGAAGATTTTAATCAATTTGACTCAAACAGATCAAGGGTCATAAACCTGTGCCCGTTTACTGTATATGAACACTGTGCGGTTTATATTAATGTTTTAGCAGTATTTGAAAATGGTAGCTACCTTGACAACACTTGACCCTCTAGCTACTGATTTCACCTATTTTTAAAACGAATTAAATGGAGATACACAATCAAACAGGCATCAGCTCAGATCCTATTCTAATACTCATATTGCATCAAATCAACTTATCCACCTTAGCTAGCTGGTTTCCTACCCAGCTAGATAACTAAAGTGGCAAAAATATAAACAGACATACAATAATTGCATAATACTGCAAGAGTTTGAGCACACAGAAGTAAAATACATCTATATTTGTGTTTGGCTTGTGATGTAAACATGAACATCTGTTCATTACCTCATCTGCTACAGTTGCTCATCCCAAAAATAAGACTGACTCTGATCACCTGAGAAACATAGTGTCACAATACCAACACTGAAATATTTGTAATGCCACACAATGCTCCCATATTTACCAAACATGCTGATGGCCATCAAAACAAATTATCCAGGTTTATTTAAACATGAATCAAAGATTTGCCAACGTGTGTTTAGATTAGAACACTGGGACAGTGAAATAGAAAATATAAGGAATAGAGAATTATACAATGGGGAGTGAGTAAGAAGGAAAACTTTCATGCTGTTAGTCGCAGTCTTACTGACTGGTGTGTTCATGTTGTGAGGGGCTGAGTGGGTTACCTGATAGTAGGCAACTACATATTGGAACCATGCAGGTGTGATAGAGATTCATCCCTCTTTATGGCAAACGCTGAGTGCATACTCCATAGCAGTCCTGTACCCATGGAGCCCTGGGGAGTTTGTCTACTGAACAAAACTATAAACACAACAACCAACACATTTACATTATTTTACAACTGAGTTACTGCCCAATACAGTTGAAATCTGGTGTTCATCAGAGGTGTGCACACTTCTCCAGGTTGCCAGTGGCCATCAGCTAATGTGGAGGTATTGGGCTGTTGATGTGTGGCGTGATCCGGGCTGGCTGGTTACACATGGTCTGCAGTTGTGAGCCTGGTTTTGCATACTGCCAAATTTTCTGTGGTGGAGAAATGAAAAGTAGGGATATTCTTTCACAATGTTGATGCTATCAAGTATTTTAAATTTAGAGAAAAAAATGGGACGTTTCGGTCAATAACTTTCATTGGGCATGATGGAGAAATAGAAACATTTACATTTCATTCTGTGGCAGCCCCTGTGGTAGTGGGTGTTACTGCAGTTAGCAATGCCAATTTCCCTCAAAACAAGAGACAGTGGCGTTGTGATTTGTAACAAAACTATGCATTGTAGAGTGACATTTTATTGTCCCTAGCAGAAACTCCAGCTTTGTTATGATCATTTTGTCTTCTGGCCTCTACTGCTGTTGTTGCCTGCTCATCTGAAATTACTGCCTTTTCTTTTGTCTTTCTATTTTGGCAGTACTGAGTTGCTGCCCTAATTTCTCTCTAGAGAAACACCTTGAAGAGAGAAAGGTGCAGGGATTGATAATAACAGTAAGGAAGAAAGAATAAATGAAAGAAGTCAAAATGTGAGCCTCGAACAACAAGGGTTGAATGCAAAGGGGCAGATCCACAAAGCACCTGGCCAACTCTGGAATTTGAACTAGCAACCTTTAAGTTTACTAGTCCACTGAATTAATAGTCATGCCATCCCAGTAATAAATACCAGTATAAATATAGGTATTACAACAGTAAATGGGATATGCTTGTCGATGCAAATAATACTGTAGTAAACCTTCTAAAAACAGACTGAGAAGGTGATGGACTGGCAATGAATTCTGTGGAGTTCTGACTATATTTAATCAGTTGACACTTGCAACAGACTCCATTCTTAAATGTTTATCTGTGTAAAGACGATATTTTCGTAGTGTGCTGCAATTCTGTAATAGATTTACTACGATTTTTTGTGAAAATATTTCTTTACAGAGACAACCTCTGCCAAAAGATCTGTTGTTTGTTAGTGAATAAACAGACCCTTCATTGTACAGCATATTTTTTTGCAAAAAAGCCTTCTTTCAGGCTGGCTTATGGCAGCTACCCAGGAACACAGAACACTTTATTTGATGAGGACTTACCATTGCACATGTTTATTATTTTCAAGTGAGCTGACTTTAATGAAAATGCACCTAATCACATACATTCTGCACTTTTTCTCTGATAACTCAAGACACAGTATCTCTACATAGGGTTGTAAAATAGTGCTAAACATTTCAGGGTTGCTTTTAAAGAGAGAAACTTTTGCCTTTGTAGGCCCAGCGATCTAAGCCGCTACCTCTGGTATAAAATGTGCTGCATCATGGGTTCTTCTGGGCCAACTGTTCTTTCTGCTAAAGCTCACCTCTGTCATTCCTTACTTTCATGTCAAATAAATAATATCAATGCATGAAATTAACATGTAACATTATGCAAATTAGTCGGATCGACCCTAACCTAACCGCAAGCTTAACCTCTATAATCTAACCTTTATATCTAAACTTAACATAGCTCTATTGCTTAACCCTTACCCATTATGATTTACCATACCCTTAACCTCTATTCAGGAAACAGCCTTTTTTGAGGTGCCTATTACTACAACAAATCCACATAGGATGCAATGTCCATTGTAATTCACACAGACATAACACTTATGAAGTAGAGGAACATATAGTTAGTTCCAGAAATAATTGGACACTGACATAAGTTTTGTTATTTTGACTGTTCAACAAAATGTTACAAGTACATAATAAAAGTTACAGTATAATAATGAATATGTGCTTAAAATACATTCTCTCAGCTTTAATTTAAGGGGAATTCACATCCACATTGGAGGAAGCGTTTGCGAATAACATCTCTTAATCTTGTAATATGTCTGGTAATTTGAGTAATATGCAAATTACCAGACATGGGACCAAGTTACAATAGTTGCAAGTCACAAATAAGTCTTATGTCTTAATTTTCAAGTCTTGAGTCAACTCCCAAGTAACATGTGCAAATCTCAAGTCCCAAGCTCCACAGCTCAAATCGATTCAAGACAAGTCAAGTTGCTAATTTAATTAGCTTAAAGGAACTTAATATTATTTAGTAGGTTGTCTTTGTGTATTGATATGTTGTCAAATGTCTATTTATTTAGATAAAATATATATTTTTTAATATGAAGCCTATTTAAAAACAAAACAAAAATGCTGCCCACATTAAACGAAATTCTAGGGAGAGCCATAGCATGCTTGTCAACCTGAGATTATTACCAGAAATACTTTGTTAAAGAAATGAGATGCCGTATGGGAATCTCATTCGTAAATGAGAATTGAAGAACATACTATATAACCCCCCATGAATTAGACTGTTGTTGCTAATCGAATCAACAGGAAATTCCTTGAATGGAATTTAGTTTCCTATTTTGTATTTTGTCAATTTAACAGCATCTCATTCTGACATTAACGCACATCATTCAGCCAGCTAGACAGGCACAGCAGCGCCTTCATGTAATTATTTCTTGACTTCAGACAGTCTGAAAAAGTTCTCATGTTGTCATGCATCAGTCATTTTAGTTTTGCACACTGCAGTCATTTTCCTCCCCACCTTGGCAACTTGTCGAATCTCTACAACTTTCAAAACTCATCCAGATGCCGGAGAGGGGATACCTTTATATAGCAATCACTTTTGAACTGAGCAATTGCTAGCGATACTGAAGACGAACTTCCTACAGCCATCGCCATTTCATTTCTTGACACAATTACGTACATTTTTCTTTCATTCGTGAATGACACTGATAAAATAACTATCAAAGTGAGGGGAAAAAAGTATTTATCCCCTGCTGATTTTGTACATGTGCCCACTGATAAAGAAATGACCAGTCTATAATGTTAGTGGTAGGTTAATTTGAAAAGTGAGAGACAGAATAACTACAATAAAATCCAGAAGAACTCATGTAAAAAATTGTAGAAATGGATTTGCATTTTAATGAGTGAAATATGAATGTAATCCCCCTGCAAAACATGACTTGGTACTTGGTGGCAAAACCCTTGCAATCATTGAGGTCAGACATTTCGTGTAGTTGGCCACTTTGGTTTTGGTCTTGGACATGGTGGAGAGGCCACGGTGGAGAGGCCACGGGGGAGAGGCCATAGATGAGCATTTGGAATCTAATTGATTGATTACTTCTGTGGACAGGTGTTTATCGACAGAGATTGGGAACACCTGGGAGCCAGACATCTTTCTGACTGAGAGGGGTTAAAATAATTATTTCACTCACTGAAATGCAAATACATGTTTGACAGGCGTTTTTCAGGAAAAAAAAATTCTCACTGTACAAATAAACATACCATTAAAATTATAGACTAAAAATGTCTTTGTCAGTGGGCAAACGTACAAAATCAGCAGGGGATCAAATAAAAATGTTCCTCACTGTTGGTGACAATAACTGACTTTTTCATCAAGTAAAAAGATGTGAGAATCCTGGAGACCCCTTTTACTGTGCAAGGGGTTATGGTTTATATTACCCCAAAAAGCATGCATGGATCCATACTTCGAAAAACCCCCAGAGACATTTTGTATATCATATTCAGCCTACTTTGGTTTGGAACATACAATATTTTCGCATACCTATCTGGCGTACTAAATAGTATGCAAGTATGCGATTTGAGATAAAGCTAGACTGACTTTGCTAGATCTAATGACTGACATTGAGAAAAGTGAAACTAGAGTTAAATATTGTTGTGTTATCCTGCCCACCCTCACCCAATGGATATAAGTTGAGAGCATTGAACACAAGTTCTTTGAGTGTCGGGCATTGTGAGCAGAGATGAGAGAGGATGATAAGAAGGTACTGGGAAATCTTATATTCCTTGAGTCATACAGCTCATGTCCAAGTTAAATCACAAGTCATCGGCATCAAGTCAAGTTGCGGGTGTTTTCTCCTTTTACCAAGTCAAGTCTCAAGTCGCACAATATGTGACTTGAGTCCACATCTCTGCCAATTGCAACATATACCAGGACGCAAAACATACATTTAGTTTAATTGTATGAAATGGCGTGTAAGGAAAATGTAAGTGGTGTAAAAATCTGGGCCAATTCATAAAAACCCTAAGGCATTATCTTTTCTTGGGATAAGATTCTCCGGGGGGGAAATAAACCCCAGTAGCTGGAAAAAAAATGTCCCTTTCCTAAAAAATAAATGTTATTGAATCCAAAATGTTCTGTAGCCATTTTTTTACTTTATAATCCATTACCCTAAGCATAGACATCTTCAACAAACAAACAAAAATCACAAAACTTTTCTTTTTTGTTTCAGTAACATTGATCTTGGGGGGGGCATGTTGCCCCATGTTACCCTATATCTGTGTCTTTCTCTGAGAGTTTGTGGCTCTAACTTTATCCTTGTGCACATGTCAGGCCATGACTAAGGAGCTTGGGACCTAGGCCATCACCTCCTAGAGACTGGCATAAATAAAGTATGTCAGTCATTAATTGTTGCGACTAAGTTACAGCTAAAGAGATGTCCTTTCAAAAATATACTGTCTACTAAATGTAAAATAGTCAAACCAACATATTAAAAGGATTTATTGGACACCCACAGTAAACTTTACCTTGAAATGAACTTTGATTTGTCGGTATAAAGGCAGTTTTTATAGCCAAAGGGCTAGGGGACCAAAAGACAA
>JACXGJ010014434.1:0-14719 GCA_016801105.1 Esox niger
TTACCAACCGTCACGGCTGCTGAGACTACTTCTACTGCATCGACAACATCCACATACGCACCTAAAATGAACACAATTCCAACCACAATGTCACGTTTCCACACAACATCATCGTCATTGACATCATCCACTTTAGCTGCAACAACTCCTGTACTCACAACAACTACAGGTGTCCAAACAGCCACCACAGCTACTTTACCAACCGTCACGGCTGCTGAGACTACTTCTACTGCATCGACAACATCCACATACGCACCTAAAATGACCACAATTCCAACCACAATGTCACGTTTCCACACAACATCATCGTCATTGACATCATCCACTTTAGCTGCAACAACTCCTGTACACACAACAACTACAGGTGTCCAAACAGCCACCACAGCTCCTTTACCAACCGTCACGGCTGCTGAGACTACTTCTACTGCATCGACAACATCCACATACGCACCTAAAATGACCACAATTCCAACCACAATGTCACGTTTCCACACAACATCATCGTCATTGACATCATCCACTTTAGCTGCAACAACTCCTGTACTCACAACAACTACAGGTGTCCAAACAGCCACCACATCTCCTTTTCCAACTGTCACAGCTGCTGAGACTACTTCTACTGCACCGACAACATCCACATACACACCGAAAATGACCACATCTCCAGCCACAATTACATTAGGTTTTCACACAACATCATCGTCATTGACATCATCCACTTTACCTGCAACAACTTCTGTACTCACAACAACCACAGGTGTCCAAACAGCTACCACAGCTACTTTACCAACTGTCACGGCTGATGAGACTACTTCTACTGCTCCGACAACATCCACATACGCACCGAAAATGACCACAATTCCAACCACAGTGACATTAGGTTTCCACACAACATCATCGTCATTGACATCATCCACTTTGGCTGCAACAACTCCTGTACTCACAACAACCACAGGTGTCCAAACAGCCACCACAGCCCCTTTACCAACAGTCACGGCTGCTGAGTCTACTCCGACTGCTCCGACAACATCCACATATGCACCGATAATGAGCACAATTCTAACCACAAAGATGACAGTTTTCCACTCAACTTCAGCAGCTTTGACATCTTCAACTTTGGCTGCAAATGCACATATACTCACAACTAACACAGGTGTCCAAACAGACACCACAGCTCCTTTACCAACAGTCATGGCTGCTGAGTCTACTACTGCTGCCCTGAAAACATCCACATATCCATCCAAAATGACCCCAATTCCAAAAACAATGACTTCAGATTCATACTCAACTTCACCAGCTTTGACATCTTCAACTTTGTCTGCCAATGCACCTATGCTCAAAACTACCACAGGTGTCCACACAACCAACACAGCTCATTTACGAACATCCACGGCTGCTGAGACTACCACTGCTTCCCCGACAGCATCCACATATGCACCGAAAACAACCACAATTCCAAGCACAATTACGTCAGGTTTCCACACATCTTCAGCAGCAGTGTTGTCCTCATCCACGTTGGGTGCAAAAAAACCTGTAATCACAACAAGGACAGGTTTACACACAACCACCGCAGCTCATTTAGCAACATCCACGGCTGCTGAGACTACCACTTCTGCCCCTAAATCATCCACATATCCATCCAAAATGACCACAATTTCAACCACAATGACCACTTGTTTCCACTCAAGTTTAGCAGTTGAAATGTCATTATCCACTTTGGCTGCAAAAACACCTGTATTAACATCAACCACTGGGATCCAGTCAACCACCACAAATAATTTACCAACTGTCACTACTGCTGAAACTACCACTGCGGCCCCGAATACTTCCACATATACGCCGAAAATGACCACAATTACAGGTTTTTAGACAACGTCAGCAGCATCAATGTCATTTTTAGCTTTTGTTTCAACAGTACCTGTCAAAACAGCAACCACAGGAGTACGCACAATAACAACTGCTGCCGTAAAAAAAAGCGAAAAACTGCAGCCGTAAAAACAAGTGAACATCAGCGGCATCAATGTTATGAACGTTTCAAGTCTGACCTTTGGCAACTCGAACCTTCAGCTTCATCAGATTTTTTATGGGATTAAGGTCTGGAGACTGGCTAGGCCACTCCAGGACTTTAGTGTAATTCTTCATGAGCCACTATGCCCGTGTGTTTCTGGTCATTGTCCTGCTGGAATACCTCTCCATTACCCATTTTCAATGCCCTGGTTGAGGGAAAGAGTTTCTCACTCAATATTTGACAATATATAGCCCCATCCATCCTCCCTTTAATGCAGGGACATTTTCCTGTCCCCTTAGCAGAAAAATACCCCCAAAGCATAATGTTTCCATCTGCCTTTTTGAGCATGGGGACCTTGACGGTGCTGCAGGATTTCAGTCCTTCACGGCGTAGTGTGTTACCAATTATTTTCTTGGTGACTATGGTCGCATTTGCTGTTTGAGATCATTTGTTATGCTCCCGTGTTGATCTGGGCTGATTCCTTTACTGTTCTCATGATAATTGCATCTCCACATGGTGACATCTTTCATGGAGCCCTAGACCAAGGGAGATTGACAGTTCATATGTGTTTCTTCCATTTGCGAATAATCGCATATCATGTTGTTACCTTCTCACAATGCTGCTTAGCAATGGTTTTGTAGCCTATTGTGTTGGTCTATAATTTTGTCCCTGACACCCTTGGACAGCTCATTGGTCTTGGCCATGGTGGACAGTTTGGAATCTGATTGATTGATTGCTTCTGTGGACAGGTGTCTGTTGTACAGGTAACAGGCTGAGATTTGAAGCACTGCCTCTAAAAGCATGCTCCTAATCTCAGTCGTTACCTGTATAAAAGACACTTGGGAGCCTGAAATCTTTCTGATTGAGATGGGATCATATACTTTTTTCCCTCATTATAATGCACATCAATGTATAGATTTTTTACATGCGTTTTTTTATGGATTTTTTGTGGTTATTCTGTCTCTCACTATTCAAATAAACCTACCATTAAATGATAGACTGATCATTTCTTTGTCCGTGGGCAAACGTACAAAATCAGCTGGGGACAAAATAAATTTTTCCATCACTACATCCATGTGATTAAATTTCCCAATGTCATGACCCACTATGTGAATATAAAATTACATTAGTGTCTACTCTTCCCTTTTGCACTTATATTATCTTAGGCTAAAGTTAGCTAGTGCTTGTTATTAAGGGGTTTAATAACATTGTTGTCTAATGAATTATAATATTACGTCGACGTTATAGTTATTTGTGCTAACAGGACCAGTTGGTTACATTGGGGCACTCGTAGGCATTTCTTTAACTGGTGACTTTCTGCTGATAGTTGATAGGATGATGTTGACTGATGAAAGTATTCAATAATAGCTATATGCTCAGTGCAGATATGTCCTGTGCACTGAGCAGGGTGAATGCATGCAAGACTGCTATTCCTGAAGACATCCCTGGGCGTGTGCTCAGAGCATGTGCTGGGCAGCAGGCCAAGGTCTTTACTGATATTTCCAACCTGCCACTGGCCCAGGCGGTTGTTCCAATGTGCTTCAAACATTGTGCCCCCCACGCATCGTTGGGTCTTATTATAAAAAAATAGATATAATGTTGACGTTGTTGCACTGCTCCCTTTGTACTACTCTGACACTGCCTTGCATAGATTGATAAGGACATTATTCAGTTGTTACAGATAGGTTTCTATCACAGGAACCTCACTGATGCTATTCATACCTTTTAGTTGCAAATGCCACCTTGCACTTTGAATTTGCCCTATAAAAGCTGTCAGTTAAGTTTAAATGATAAAAACAAAGGAAGCTATAAGGCACCGTGTGGTTAAGTTTAGGAGCTCAGTCATAGACACGTGAAGTGTTTTTAGCCTTTATAAAAAAATTGACATCCAAAATCATCTGGTAGTTTATTTCAGTTGTGTTTACTGCTAAACGCATAACTGATAAACGCAGTTTCTCCATGTTTTGTTAGGACCCTGGGCTCTACTAGCTGACCTGAGTTCATGGATCTAAGAGCTCTGCTCGGTTTATATTCTTCAAACATATCAGAAATGTATTCGGGTCCTAAACCATTCCAAGATTTATAAACTATAAGCACCACTTCTAGAAGCACCACTTTAATATCTATTCTGTAACTGACTGCCAAAGCAATGATTTAAGAACCGGAGTGATGTGCTCTGTCCTCTTCGTCCTGGATAACATTCTTGCAGCTACATTCTGAATGAGCTGCAGCTGTTTTACAGTCTTTTTGGGGAGTCCAGTTGAGAGGCCATTACAGTAGTCAACCCTGCGAGAGATAAAAGCATGGATGTGCTTCTATTGGTCTTTTTGGGACAGCAGTCTTTTGATTCTGGATATATTTTTCAGATGATAGAATGCTATTTTGGTGACCGATATGATATGAATGTTAAATTTGAGGTCTGAATCTATCAGAACACGCACCTGATCCCTAGTTTTAAGGGCCAGGGGATCCAGCTCTTTTCTAATACTTGTTCTTATATTTTTGTCGGCAAACACAGTGATGTCATTGTAATCTAATTGTAGACAGTTTTGGTTCATCCTGGTATTTATGTGCTCTATGCAGTGACACAGAGTCTATTGAGCTGTGGTCATACAGTTCAAGAGCCATATACATTTGAGTATCATCGGCATTTAATGTTGTTTTTCTGTAGAATTTGGCCTAGAGGTAGCATTTACAGTGCCTTGCAAAAGTATTCACCCCCTTGGCATTTTTCGTGTTTTGTTGCCTCACAACGTGGAATTAACATGGATTGTTTGAGGATGTGCATCATTTAATTTTCAGAACATGCCCACAACTTTGAAGATGTTTTTCTTATTTAGTGTGAAGCAATCAACAAATAGGACAAAATAACAGAAAAAGTCAATATGCATAACTATACACACCCCTAAAGTCAATACTTTGTAGAGCCACCTTTTGCAGCAATCACAGATACAAGTCGCTTTGGATAAGTCTCTATGAGCTTGCCACATCTTACCACTGGGATTTCTGCCCAGTCCTCCTTGCAAAACTGTTACAGCTGGATGTTGGATGGTTTGTGCTTGTGAACAGCCATCTTTAAGTCTGACCACATATTTTCTATTGGATTGAAGTCTGGGCTTTGACTAGGCCATTCCAACACATTTCCATGTTTCCCCTTAAACCACTCAAGTGTTGCTTTAGCATTGTGTTTGGGGTCATTGTCCAGCTGGAAGGTGAACCTCCATCCTCAAATCCCGCACAAAGTTGTACAGGTTTTGCTCAAGAATATCCCTGTATTTAGCACCATCCATCTTTCCCTCAACTCTGACCAGTTTCCCAGTCCCAGCTGCTGAAAAACATGATGGTGTTCTTTGGGTGATGTGTCATGTTTGTGCCAGACATAGCGTTTCCTTTGATGGCCAAAAAGTTCAATTTTAGTCTCATCAGACCAGAGCACCTCCCTCCAAACATTTTGGGAGACTCCTCAAAACGTGCCATTTTGTTTTTTGTTGAAAGTAATGGCTTTCTTCTGGCCACTCTGCCCTAAAGCCCAACTCTATGGAGCGTACAGCTTATTGTCGTCCTATGTACAGATACTCCAGTCTCTGCTGTGGAACTCTACAGCTCCTCCAGGGTTACATTGAGTCTCTGTGATGCCTCTCTGATTAATGCCATCCTTGCCCGGTCCGTGAGTTTTGGTGGGCGGACGTCTTTTGGGAGGTTTGCTGTTGTGCCATGTTCTTTCCACTTGATTATGATAGATTTGATGGTGCTCATCAAAGATTAAGATATTTTTTAATAACTTAACCCTGACATGTACTTCTCAACATTGTCCCTTACTTGTTTGGAGAGTTTCTTGGTCTTCATGGCAGTGTTTGGTTAGTGGTGCCTCTTGCTTATGTGTTTAAAAAAAGGTGTGTTTATGTACTGTAAGATTATGTGACACTTAGATTGCACACAGGTGGACATAATTTCACTAATTAAGTGACTTCTGAATATAATTTGTTGCACCTGAGCTTTTTATGGACTTCATAACAAAGGGGGTGAATACATATGCACATGCCAATTTTCAGTTTTTTATTGAAAAATCATATTTTTCTCATTTCACTTCTCTAACTTCGACAATTGTGTTCTGATCCATCACATACAATTCAGATCAATAAAACATTGTACTGTAATGCAACAAAATAGGTAAAAAGGCACTGTAGAAATTGAACAGAAGCGATCTGAGAACTGATACCTGTGGAACTCCACATGTCATAGCCACCCTATCAGATTCATGATTTCCAATGGTGACAAAGTAACTCCGGCCATCTAGATAAGACCTGAACCAATCAAGGACCGTCCCAGAGAGTCCTACCCAATTTTCCAGCCTATAAGTCAGGGGTCCCCAAACTTTTTCCAGTGAGGGCCACATAACTTTTCCCTTCTCTGATGGGGGGCCAGGGTCAGTTTCTAACAGAAAAAGTGTGACAATCGCAGGGGTCCCTAAATGTACTAATTTATTGTTTTCCAGAAAACATGCTGACACTCCAGCGCACCACACATATCCAAATATTAATAACCCTTTCTGAGATCAAATAACCCTCTCTGGGTTCTTCACAGAATAAAATAACGCAGAAAATATATAGGCTAATAACACTATTTATGAAATCAATAAAAATCAAATAACCCTCTCTGGGTTCTTCACAGAAAGAAAGTTATGCTATGCCGTGCACAATCCTAGGTAAAAGTTCAACTTCACTTGTCAGAGCAGAATCTCAAATGTCTCTCAAAGTTCTTTCCTTATAATCCAGTTTTGTAGGTTCCATAGAATAGCCCAGTAGACACCACTGTAGGCTCTCTCTCATCAACTTCCCTCTGAAAACCACAAAGCAAGCAGGCTAAGAAACCGAACTAAGTGATACAGCACCTACACAGCACAATACATTTCAATACCAGTATGGTTGTGGAGATGGATTTTATCCCAATGGATTTTATTATGATTATATTTGTGCATACTCAGAATGTCTAATTTAAGTCAGAAAAGTGAGCTTACCTATGTACTGTATGTTCATCAGTGTGAATTGTGGGCCTGCATCTGGCTGGTGAGAAGTTGAATGTCCGGTTCCATTCTAGTCACAGCCAGTCTCAAACACTGATGCAAATGTTCATCTGTCAATCTTGATCTCGTTGGAGTTTTCAGGAGTTTCATGCGTGAAAAGGTTTGCTCGCAGATATACGTGCTGCCAAAAAGTGTGGACATCTTCATTGCGTGTTTTCTTATGTTAGGGTAGGTGTCATTTGGGAGGGCGGCATAGAAGTCAATGAGACTGTTGGGCGTGAATGCGTCTTTCAGAACATCACAGTTCTGTAACTCGGCCAGCTCAAACTGATAAGAAGGCTGGGCTTCATCGATGTCGGCAACAAAAGGGTTCTGAAAAAGACAGATTTCTTTTGCATGAACATGTAGTTCACGGAATCGTACACCGAACACCGCCTTCAGCATTTCCAGTGCTTCCACACACTTTTCACCTGGGAACGTGACAGCTGGCTTCTCTGCAGAAAAGCTTTGGGTAGCAGGGAGATGGGTGAAGTTGTGCTTTTTCACTTGTTCCAAAACCAGAGCTAGTTTCACCTCAAATGCTTTTATGTGGGAATACATGCCGCAAATGAGTTTCCCCTTCCCTTGTAGCTGCAAGTTAAGGCCGTTCAGCATTTCTGTCACGTCTGTTAAAATGCGACGTGCCATTTCCATGCTGGGTCGATCAGCTCTGGAACCGTTTTGCCTTTTGACTGAAGAAATGCGTTAATTTCAGGTAGCAGCTCGTAAAAACGCCTCAAAACTTTGACGCGGCTCAACCATCGGATCCCTGTGTAGTACGGCACATCTCCGTACGCAGACTCCAGTTCAGACAGGAATTGTTGGAACTGCCTGTGTTTAAGTCCATTTGCTCTGATGAAGTTTATGCACGATACCACAACCTTCATGACAGAATCCCACTTCAACACTTTGCAGCACAGCGCTTGCTGGTGAATAAGGCAGTGTACTTGTAGCGGGGCGGTGAGACCCCGTTCTTCCATCTCCCGGTTCATGCGTCCTATTAAACCCTGAGACGCGCCCACCATACTAGGGGCTCCATCAGTCGTGATGCTGGCAAGCTTTGCCCAGTCCAGATCCAACTGTTGCATGGTTTGACATACTTTGTCGAAAATATCCTCCCCAATCGTAGTGCCTTTCAGGCTTTGTAGGGCTGCCAGCTCCTCGAACATCTCAAAGTTTGCGGTAACTCCACAAATAAAAATAAGAAGCTCTGCGGTGTCCTGCACGTCCGTGCTCTCATCCAGTGCTAATGAAAAAATTTCAAAATCTTTAGTCTTCTGCTGCAGCTGGGTATACACATTACCCCCAATTTCTTCAATGCGTCTGGTAATTGTACTTGCCGACAGACTCACTGCATTAAAGACATCTTTCTTCTCGGGACAGACCTCCTCCACGACAACATTCAAACATTTCTTGACAAACTCTCCTTCAGTGAAAGGTTTACCGCAGCTTGCTATCAGCTGAGCAACACGGAAGCTGGCCTGAACTGATGCTTGGTTCAGCTGAGTTTGCCGTACAAATGTACTCTGCTGAGCTAACAGTCCAGTTTTTAGCTTTGAGATTGTTTCTGCTCACATTTGGCCTTGCAAGCTAGCATACTTGTCTTTGTGACGGGATTTATAATGTCGGCGCAGGTTGTATTCTTTGAATACCGCAACCGTCCCTTGACAGACGAGACAAACAGCCTTTTCTTTGAATTGAACAAAAAAATAATCGTTAAATACCCTGCATTCTGAATACATTTTTCTCTTACCCAGCGTTTTTGCCATTATTCCGTTCTGGGGGGGGTCACGTTCACGTTCTATGACTGGGGTATGGGTGGCCATAAGGGTGAAACGTGATGGGGCAAAGTGAGGTCGTAGTAGCATTTTTTTCCGTCTCTGGTATTGTTCAGGGGGCCGGGTCAAATGTGGAGGCAGGCCGTGTGCGGCCCGCAGGCCGTAGTATGGGGACCCCTGCTATAAGTGTTCTGTGATCTACAGTGTCAAATGCTGCTTTTTTAATAGGGGCTTAATGGCAGCTGTTTTAAGAGATGTTGGGGAAATCGCAGGGAGCTATTAACTATTTGCTTCAGCTCTATTGTTAAAGAAAAAAAAAAAGTCTGATGGCAATGTGTTCGAGACAACATGTAGAAGCTTTAAGATGTCGAACTCTTTCTTCTAGAGATTTTTGATAAATTGTAGTAAAGTGATACATAATGGTCATAGTGATGGTATAGTGTCCTTGTTAGACTGTGTTGTTCTGATGGTCTGTCTAATACTTTAAACATTTTCGCAATGGAAACACACAAATTCATTACTTTTCACAGTGGACCTGAGTTCTGATGCTATCTGCTTTATTGGGTTGTCGACCATGACAAATAGAGTGCGGGTATTATTTATGTTCCTGTTGATCATTCCTAAAACATTTTGCTGTCTGGCTCTGCGTAACTCATTGTTGAAGCTACCAAGGCTTTGTTCATAGTCATTGTGAATTTCAAGTTTAGTTTTCCTCGACGTACAATCTGCTTTCCTACATTCTTACCTGGTGGTTCTACATGGGGTTTTCTGTTTGCTTATAGTTTTCTGTACCTTTACTGGTGCAACACGATCCATGACATTCAATATTTTGACATTAAAATTATCAAGGAGTACATCAACTGACTCAGCACTCACATTTGGAGAGTTAGCTATGGCTTCCATTAACTGAGCATTGGTATTCTCATTAATGTACCTTCTCTTAACAGAAACATAGTTTACTGGAATATTTGGGATGATAAGTGATAAAAAGACACAGAAATAATCAGACAGGGCCATGACTTTAACCATTACAGAGGAAATATCGAGACCTTTTGAGTTAACCAGATTTAGAATGTGGCCTCGAGTGTGTGTCCGTTCTATCACATATGGAGTGAGAAAATGTATTTGGCATTATTGTCCGTACTATCATCTATGTGTTGGTTAAAATCCCCTGTAATAATAAACAAGTTGTAATCAACTGATATAACAGAAAATAGTTAAGCAAAATCGTCAATAAAATTTGCAGAGTATCGTGTAGGTCTGTAAATGGTTAAAAATAAAATGTTGGGGGTACCAAAATAAATTAAATTATCTAGTGTATCTTTGAATAGGGCAGCCACTCGTTTTTTCCTACCATTTTGACACCTATTCATATAGCCACATTTTTCAGGTGCTGTCTCGTTATGAATAGTAGCACTACAATCTTCAGTTAGCCACGTTTCAGTGAGAAACAAAAAATCTAGGTTGTAGGATATTATAATGTAATTTACCAAGAATGATTTGTTGGTGAGATATCTGATATTATGTAAAGCCATCTTAATACATATAATAGGGGTCACTGGGCTAGTTAGTTGACATGTTACAGTTAATAGATTAGACAAGTTTACTTTATAAATTGCAGGGGCATGATTCCTTCTATTTCTAATCAACACAGGAATAGAGATACTGGGTCCTAGCTTGTACTCAAAACAGTCAGCATTGCTATATTCACTATGGCAGGGACCCAAAGCACATTATCAACTATATTCTGTGCTCTGTGGAAATAAAGGACAAGGTTATTGACGATGTGGCAGTTCTAAGCAATAGTTATAAATGGGGGGAGGGGTGAGGCATTGGGAAAGATGAGCTCTGATTGGTGAGTGTGGCGGAGGGGGGAGAAGGGGAGTGTGGTGGAGGGGGAGGGGGTGAGTGTGGTAGAGGGGGGATGATGAGTGTGTGGGAGGGGCGAGAGGGAGTGTGATTGAGGTGGTGAGGGTGAGTGGAGGGGATGGATGGGAGTTGTGGTGCCCCGTTTCGGACAAGGACAACTTCTCAAAGCATTTGGTGATTTTAGTTAGAGGGTCAGGACAGGGGATACTTTGTCTATGAGTTCTGTCCTTCATGCTTATCTTGTTTGGACATGGCATTCCAAGAGTGTGAAACATTTTGGCACCAAGCAGTAGGCCTCCCATGATGTTTGGATGAACCCCATCTGGTCTAAAGTGGTCTTTACAGTTTCCAAAAATATTGAAATTGTCAATAAACCTTATCCCATGGTTGGGGCATGCTGATGTCAGCCACGTATTCAGCCCAATGAGCCTGCTAAAAGATTCACTCCCTTTCCGGATGGTTGGAATGGGGTCTGAGATTAAAACATATTTTTGAAAGTTGTTCATTTTCTTGAGTAGTGTAAAAAAAGGCATCTGGATCTCAGAACCAGTTTTCCTTTGTAGAATGTCAAAATACCCAGTGTGGATAGTAATCTGCATGTTGCTTGGATGGGTAGAGAGAATAAATGGCAACATTTCTGTTAGCTCTCTGACTGATATGTCAGCCATGGTTAGGAGTTCAATCTTTCCCATTCTGATATGCTTGATAATGATTTTGGTTACTCCAACTGCTAGTATTGTGGTTAGCTTCCTTGGATAATAATAATAATGAACCAAAGTAAAAGATTTTAAGAAGACTAAAGCCACCATTCAGCTGAGCGGTTTGCTGTTTGCTAATAGCAGCCTACAGCTCTTTCATTCCTAGTTTAGCATTAGCATCCAGTGGTATGTAGGCTGCAGTAACAACAATAGATGAAAACTCTCAGGAAAAGTAAAAAGACCTGTATGGTACTCCAGATTGGTTGAGCAGTGACTCGCGGATACGTTAGTGTCAGTTGTTAGCTTCCTGTTCCGGTGATGTCCAAGAACAAAAGCTATGCAACCAGAAAGTCAAGGGAGAGCCTTTATTTCAGCATGAGACTTCCGATGTTAACAGGTCATAGTTCACACTCTCTCTCTCTCCAAAGAATACAGGAAGTTCCACAGTACTTATAATACAAGGGAGGCGGCCTAGGGTCAAACCCAGCCAAATATCCTCCAATAAGAAAGGCCTAAATGACCCTTGTATGGGATGTTCCAGCATATGGTCAATGGTCCTATCCCTCAAGCCTGTGACAGTCACATGGGCAACTCCAAGCAGGAGGCATGGACAGGACGTGTGTCCTATCTATACACCTCTGCTCAATAATTAGTTAGTACATCTGTGTTGTGTTAAGTTTCTCAAGCCTACTTTCTCTCACAGTACACCATACTTTGTTTACATAAATGCACAGGACACCTATGGTCTTACAGGAATCCATTGCTTTTCCTGAGAAAATGACCTGTACAAGTTGGAAGAAGTTCTTTCAGGCATGCCAAACTTCTTGAGCCTCCTCAGGAAGTATAGTCGTATTTGGGCAGTCTTCACTGCCGGGTTTGCTTGCCTGGACCAAGTGAGGTCATCTTTGATGAACACACCAAGACACTTGAAGTTGGAGACTCTCTCCAATTGAGCTCAATTAATGGGGTGCATGACCCCCTGTCTGCCTCTTCCTGAAGTCCTCGATCATCGCTTAAGTCTTGCAGATGATGTGAGAGAGGTTGTAGTCCTGGTCCTCAACAAGCCTTACAGAAGGAATGGTGCTGATCACCTTAAACTGTGCATAGGAGTAGAGCTCGTCGGCAAGAGAGTCGGTAGGCTGGATAACATTGCTATTTCTCCGTTTATAGTCTGTGATGTGTCGCAGTCCACAACACATGTGTCTTGGGTCAGAGCTGTGGTACTTATTTGTCAGTCATAGGCTTCCATAGCAGACCGACCATGCTCTCCATTAAATTCTGCTAACAAATCTTCTGCTGACTCTGCTTGCACTAAACTACAGAGAGCTGACATGAAGTCCCTGGTTAATGTTGTCTGCTAACAGGAATGTGTTATAGCAAAATATGAAGATTAAAAAAATATATACTTCTGTGTATGACAAGAAGTCATTGTTGTGGGAATTTCTACAAATGAAGAAGGGACGTTTGAATTCCCAAATCAAACCTTTAATAATTCGGTATATATTCAGGAATAACTGTCACAATAAAAAACTACAGGTTACTGTGTTCATTAGAAGTTAAATAGGATGCTGGGTGGGAAACCCTCTTTTCAGGGAGCCATGCCCCTTCCCAGGACACTACATGTATATTATCAATAATCTTATCCAGACGTTTGGGCTGCATAATTGCTTCTAAAAACAACAGAAAATGTTCTATTATTCAGGTTTAGCATCTCTTTAGTATATTTGTATATTAACAAAGCTCTGTTCCCAGTTAATCACTTGTGCAATTACCCGGGTCCCCCCAAAAAATATAACCGCAACCGATATACAACAGTGCCTATTACGGATTGTTTTGACATCTTCAAATGGGCCCTAATTAATTGTTACTACTACAATCTAATGATATGAATTTTTGGTAAGAGTTGTTACAATAACAAATCAACTTCCCTTGTTTGGTTGTCATTATCTAATGTTTAAGATAAGACAAAAAAGAAAACCAATTTTCTGCTCAAGGAAAACAAACTTTTCTTATCAACAGTTTCTCCCAAATCAACCAGAGCTTTCCAGACTACAAAAACAGCTGTCCAGAAAACAACCACAGTTGGCGTAAACACTACTGTTCCTCCGGAAAAGAACACAGTTGCCAAGAAAACGTCCACAATGCATACAATAATGACCAAAGCTGCGGCTATCTCATCAACATTGTTTAATAAAACACCTGTCAACACAACAAACACAGCTTCAGTACCAACAGTCACAGCTGCTAAAACAACCACAGCTGCTCAAAAAATTACTAAATTTCCTACTACAATGACCAACGGATCCCACACAACTTCAGCAGCTGCTTTGTTATTCTCTAAATTGGCTACAACAATTCCTCTGCACAAAATGACCACAACTGCTGCAGAGACATCCACCGCTGGCGACACAACCATTATTACAGCAAAATCAACCAAGGTGACCACAATTCCAATAACATTGATCACAGCTTTGGAAACATTTTCAGCAGCATCTTCGTCATCAGCCACATTAGCACCAACAACACCTGTAATCACAAAAACCACAAGTGTGCCAACAACTACCGCAACTGCTGCCCCGAAAACATCCACATATGCAACGAAAATGGCAATTCCAACCACAATGACGAAATGTTTCCACACAACATCAGCATCAGCATTGACCTCATCGACTTTGGGTGCAAAAACACCTGTACACAAAACAACCACAGCTGTCCACACAACCAACACGGCTAATTTACCAACATCCACAGCTGCTGAGACTACTTCTACTGCTCTAAGAACATATTCACAGAAAATGACCACAATTCAAACAGCAATGACATCAGGATTCAACTCAACATTAGAAGCTGCATTGTCATCATCCACGTTGCCTGCAGCAACTCCTGTACACACAACAACCGCAGGTGTCCAAACAGCCACCACATCTCCTTTATCAACTGTCGCTGCTGCCGAGACTACTTCTACTGCCCTGACAACATCCACATACGCACCGAAAAAGACCACAATTCCAACCACAATGACATCAGGTTTCCACACAACATCATCGTCATTGACATCATCCACTTTGCCTGCAACAACTCCTGTACTCACAACAACCACAGGTGTCCAAACAGCCACCACATCTCCTTTATCAACTGTCACAGCTGCTGAGACTACTTCTACTGCTCCGACAACATCCACATACGCACCGAAAATGACCACAATGACATCAGGTTTCCACACAACATACTCATCACAGACATCATCCACTTTGCCTGCAACAACTCCTGTACACACAACAACCGCAGGTGTCCAAACAGCCAC
>JACXGJ010014435.1:0-14842 GCA_016801105.1 Esox niger
AGGTCAGCTCGTTCACCTCAGCAGCGGGGTCGTTACAGGTCAGCTCATTCACCTCAACAGCGGGGTCGTTTGTGGTAACGTGGGACAGTTTTTTTGGTAAATCAAAATGAGTTGATCGCTACTCAAATTTGTTTACTATAATTTAAATAAGGCCTTAGCTAAATATTTATGGTGAAAAAAAGTGATTCGTTATTTTTCAATGAATGTTACATTCATTCAAACACTATCTGAAGCCCTCGGTTTTGCTAGGAGGTTTTAGGTTGAGTGGGACACATTGGTAGGTAAAGTGGGACACTATTTTCTCATTAAATACTCATTACTTGGCCTGCTGGAATAAGCATTTTAAGGGATTTGTACATAACAGTCTACAATTATAGGCAAGCACATTCACCTCAGCAGTATGACATGATAATGTATGGAGATATCATTTTTTTATGTAACAGTCTAATATATAATTATTAGGAAATGCATAAGAGGCTTTGGACATAATATAGCCTATACGAGTCTGCAACATCTTGTCAATGTTAGTCGTCAGAATAGAAACTTTTTCCTACAGTAAAACAAAGAAATCAAGTTGTACAGAGGGGCAAAAAAGTATTTAGTCAGCCACCAATTGTCAGCCACCAATTTAGTCAGCAAGTTCTCCCACTTAAAAAGATGAGAGACGCCTGTAATTTTCAGACAAAATTAGGAGAAAAAATCCAGAAAATCACATTGTAGGATTTTCAATGAATTTATTGGTAAATTATGGTGGAAAATAAGTATTTGGTCAATAACAAAAGTTCATGTCAATCCTTTGTTATATACCCTTTGTTGGCAATGACAGAGGTTAAACGTTTTCTGTAAGTCTTAACAAGGTTTTCACACACTGTTGCTGGTATTTTGGCTCATTCCTCCATGCAGATCTCCTCTAGAGCAGTGATGTTTTGGGGCTGTCGGTGGGCAACAGGGACTTTCAACTCCCTCAAAAGATTTTCTATGGGGTTGAGATCTGGTGACTGGCTAGGTCACTCCAGGACCTTGAAATGCTTCTTACGAAGCCACTCCTTCGTTGCCCAGGAGGTGTGTTTGGAATCATTGTCATACTGAAAGACCCAGCCATGTTTCATCTTTAATGCCCTTGCAGATGGAGGGAGGTTTTCACTCAAAGTCTCACGATACATGGCCCCATTCATTCTTTCCTTTACACAGATCAGTTGACCTGGTCCCTTTGCAGAAAAACAGCCCCAAAGCATGATGTTTCCACACCCATGCTTCACAGTAGGTATGGTGTTCTTTGGATTCAACTCAGCATTCTTTCTCCTCCAAACACGACAAGTTGAGTCTTTACCAAAAAGTTTTATTTTGGTTTCATCTGACCATATGACATTCTCCCAATCCTCTTCTGGATCATCCAAATGCTCTCTAGCAAACCTGGCACTGCAGGATTTGAGTCCCTGGCGGCATAGTGTGTTACTGATGGTAGCCTTTGTTACTTTGGTCCCAGCTCTCTGCAGGTCATTCACTAGGTCCCCCTGTGTGGTTCTGGGATTTTTGCCCACCGTTCTTGTGATAATTTTGACCCCACGGGGTGAGATCTTGCGTGGATTATCAGTGCTCTTGTATGTCTTCCATTTTCTTATAATTGCTCCCACAGTTGAATTCTCCACACCAAGCTGCTTACCTATTGCAGATTCAGTCTTCCCAGCCTGGTGCAGGTCTACAATTTTGTTTCTGGTGTCCTTTGACAGCTCTTTGGTCTTGGCGATAGTGGAGTTAGGAGTGTGACTGTTTGAGGTTGTGGACAGGTGTCTTTTATACTGATAACAAGTACAAACAGGTGCCATTAATACAGGTAACGAGTGGAGGACAGAGGAGCCTCTTAAAGAAGATACAGGTCTGTGGGAGCCAGAAATCTTGCTTGTTTGTAGGTGACCAAATACGTATTTTACTGAGGAATTTACCAATGAATTCATTAAAAATCCTACAATGTGATTCTCTCATTTTTTCTTTCGTAGTTGAAGTGTACCTATGATGAAAATTACAGGCTTCATCTTTTTAAGTGGGAGAACTTGCACAATTGGTGGCTGACTAAATACTTTTTTGCCCCACTGTAAGCTGTTTAGAGAATAGCAATACCAAGCAAGATTGAGTACCTTATCATATTACTTGCTATGATGGATTTAAGAATTTACTATGAGCCAATTACACAGCTAGCATGAAATGTAGGCTCCGGGGCTATACCGTCAGTACAGTTGGTACTCAAATGGCTGGAATGGTGTCATGTATGGCGGTCACGTGTTGTGAAGCAGAGGATCGCGAGCTCAGGCCCGGTGTTGGCCGGTTGAAATGTCAGTGGAGGAATGTTGGCGTAGGTTTCAATCAGGATTTCAACGGTTGGACTACTGGTAGTACGTTCAACTTTTCTGTAAACATTCACCAACAATATTGTCCTCTTTAATACTTTTAATTTTAAATAAAAAGAATAAGGTGGAGGAGTTCAAGTGTTATGTTTCCACATATTAACTGTTTAAGTTACCCTGACTTCTCTTCCCAAATCCAACCATACGCCCTACATCCAGACCAGACCGAACACTCAAACAGCAGTCCTGACAAGCTAAATTGGCAGTAGAGAAGCTGTGCAGTTGTTACTCAATGATTTCTGTCCCAGTGACTGTCAAGGCAGGGTTCTCTGTTCAGACCAGCTCATGTAAAACAAATACAATAAACACCACAGGAGATGCAACTCACCGCTATGACAGAAACCACTGCTCTGGCCATTCTGCCTCCCTGTTGTGCTAACAGCCTTGTCATCTTCTCGACAGACACTGTGCTTCTATTTGTTATCAGCCT
Organism: Esox niger; assembly: GCA_016801105.1. Classification (NCBI taxonomy): domain Eukaryota; kingdom Metazoa; phylum Chordata; class Actinopteri; order Esociformes; family Esocidae; genus Esox; species Esox niger. The sequence goes on from JACXGJ010014435.1 coordinate 2,833, forward strand.
GTCTTGAGCATTAGGCCTATTGTGTCTGTTAGAACAACTGTTGATAACCACCAATTCATGCTATTGATCCAAAAGTAGGCTAAACGTACAGTCCAAAAAAGTTGTAGTTAGTTGTAGGCCGAGGAGTACACAGGCTGTAGGCAAAGATGAATTTTTACCGCAACTTTATTTTGAAATGTCATACAGTCAGAAACCATTCTCTCTACAGCAAACATGGTGGCCGCCTAGTAGACCCCAGCAGAACAGAGACATGGTAGGCTACACACAAAACAAACCATCCCAACGACGCAATACTGAGTTTTGGCCAAATTGTTTTGTCCATAAAAAAATTACAGTAGGCTAAATGTCAAAAACACAGTCCATTATAAATTTAGCACGCCTCTGGTTCCTTTCTTGTTTTGACTCCAGACTATGATCTCCGCTGCATGCAAGAGCATCATGGAACCAGATTGAGACCCCCCTTTCTGAAGGAACCGCGGTGCATTGGCTGTGGAAGAAAACAATCTGTTTCTTCCCGTGTCATTGGAAGACCAAAGCTGAAACAAGGACCAAACAGGGTTTCCTACTTACAAAGCATGTAGAGGTCTGTAGTCTTTATCATAGGTACACTTCAACTGTGAGAGACAGAATCTAAAACAGAAATCCAGAAAATCACATTGTATGATTTTTAAATAATTAATTTGCATTTTATTGCATGACATAAGTATTTAATACATCAGAAAAGCCTAACATAATATTTGGTACAGAAACCATTTTTTGCAATTACAGAGATCATGCGTTTCCTGTAGTTCTTAACCAGGTTTGCACACACTGCAGCAGGGATTTTGGCCCACTCCTCCATACAGACCTTCTCCAGATCCTTCAGGTTTCGGGGCTGTCGCTGGGCAATACGGACATTCAGCTCCCTTCAAAGATTTTCTATAGGGTTCAGGTCTGGAGACTGGCTAGGCCACTCTAGGACCTTGAGATGCTTCTTATGTTGCCACTCTTAAGTTGCTCTGGCTGTGTGTTTCAGGTCGTTGTCATGCTGGGAGACCCAGCCACGATCCATTTCCAATGCTCTTACTCAGGGAAGGAGGTTGTTGGCCAAGATCTCATGATACATGGCCCCATCCATCCTCCCCTTAATACAGTGCAGTCGTCCTGTCCCCTTTGCAGAAAAGCATCCCCAAAAAATGATGCTTCCGCCTCCATGCTTCAGGGTTGTGATGGTGTTCTTGGGGTTGTACTCATCCTTCTTCTTCCTCCTAACATGGCGAGTGGAGTTTAGACCAAAAAGCTCTATTTTTGTGTCATCAGACCACATGACCTCCCATTCCTCCTCTGGATCATCCAGATGGTCATTGGCAAACTTCAGACGGGCCTGGACATGCGCTGGCTTGAGCAGGGGGACCTTGCGTGTGCTCCAGGATTTTAATCCATGACGGCGTAGTGTGTTACTAATGGTTTTCTTTGAGACTGTGGTCCCAGCTCTCTTCAGGTCATTGACCAGGTCCTGCCGTGTAGTTCTGGGATGATCCCTCACCTTCCTCATGATCATTGATGCCTGCTTGCCTATTGTCCTGTAGTCCATCCCAGCCTTGTGCAGGTCTACAATTTTATCCCTGATGTACACAGCTCTCTGGTCTTGGCCATTGTGGAGAGGTTGAAGTCTGTTAGATTGAGTGTGTGGACAGGTGTCTTTTATACAGGTAACAAGTTCAAACAGTTGCAGTTAATACAGGTAATGAGTGGAAAACAGGAGGGCTTCTTGAATAAAACTAACAGGTCTGTGAGAGATGGAATCCTTACTTGTTGGTAGGTTATCGAATACTTATGTCATGCAATAAAATGCAAATTAATTATTAAAAAAATCATACAATGTGATTTTCTGGATTTTTGTTTTAGATTCCTTCTCTCACAGTTGAAGTGTACCTATGATAAAGATTACAGACCTCTACATGCTTTGTAAGTAGGAAAACCTGCAAAATCAGCAGTGTATCAAATACTTGTTCTCCCCACTGTATGTAAAACCAATCCAACCCAAAAAACGTACTGTAAAAACGAATAAAAGCTGCTTAGAACTGTGGAGCTGTGTAAAAACGACCTAGCAGAAACTGTTTCTTGGGTGATTGCATCGCTGTCCATGGTACTGAAATTCAAATAGATGGAGCGAGGGTTGTTGAAATAACTTCAGAGGCCCAAGGCATGTTACAAGGCTACATGCAAATCCACTTCTGTTTAAATGTGGATTCTCAAATGTGGTTATAACCAGACCGTCATGTTTATTATCGAATAGTCCACCATCAAATAGGATAAGAGAAAAACATGATTGTATATAGAGAAACGGGCAACCGAATTGATTAACAAGCTTCTACATAGAAGGCGTACACGTACACGAACACTTATATTAAATATAGTGTACGTGGGAATTTTATGAGCTGTAACAAAACCACATGTTTTTTATGAATGGTATTAGCTGATCCAGAACAGCAACAGAACGCTGTAGCAATTCATTTCGCAGTCAAATCACTACATTGATTGTGATCGCAAGAAATCGGTATTGGTATGTCTTGTCTCCTCACAGAGCGAGCATCGCGAGCGTTACATCAATGAAACGGGTGGATGACATTAGTCTGAGGAAATCCTATCCTGTTGAAAAAGAGCAGCTCCTTAGGGATGAAGATTAAGATCTGGGCCTCATTGTTGTCGCCGATACCTGTGAACCTTTCGCTCTCTCACTCACTCTCTCCCAGTCCCTCTCTCGCTCGGTCTCTCTGCCTCTCACCCTTCCGCTGCCTCCAGTTCTGTCTCTGGCGCGCGCGCTCACACTAACCTTGCCTCGACGTCAGAGGCTGTGTAGCAGTGCAGTATAATGGGAGCGTAGGCAACCCGAAGTGCCTCATAGGCTGCTATCGCGATTCAGCTCAGCTTGGCACTCTCCGCTACTCCCCTACCGACACTACTTCCTGGATATCCGACTCCCCTCGTCTTACCTCTGCCGGGCGCCAGCCCATGTATGGGCCCCTACCGGATTTGTACCGAACGACATGGATGTCCCACCATCTCTTGATCCAGAGGACCGTTTCTTGGCGCAGTAAAGTAGGGAATCATGCCGGGACTGTCAATGGATTTAGGGGTAGCGCGAGTGACCATGCCGTGATCCTGCGCGCGGGCTGCCGTCACCCTGACTTAACGACCGTAGACCGTAATTCCGGGGGAATCAAAAGCGTACGGGGGATCACCACGGTGCATTTTACAAACAACATGAAGATTACCTCCCCGCTGATAACTAGTCTCGTTTTCAGGTCCAACCTCAGCCTGCTGCTCCCTCTTCTGCTGCTACTAGGACACTCTCGAGGGATGCCGCACGTTCTACGATTCGGTAAGACATTTGTTTATAAGCAAATTAAGAGACATAAAGCTTGAACCCAATGTCGTTGCATGGTAACCTGGGTATGCTGTTGTTTTAGAAGAATGGCTCTGTTAACGCTTCATGACTTTGTTGATTTGACCCTTGGACCGTGCACCCTGTTGCCACTTTCTGTAAATACATTAAGTTCCGGATTTAAAAAAATGATTCAAACGGATTTGAAACAACGTTAGTTTTACCCTACACTACGTTCACATCCTTTTTAAATACTACGATGTGTTATGGAATTGCCCATTTCAGGACCCTTGTTTTCAAACAAACAGACATAATCACAAATGACCTATGAGGGCCCTTCCATGAAGAACGGGTCAGCTTTAGTAAAACAAGACCAAGTTAGAAGTCTGGGCACCTCATATGTAAAAGGTGAAAGCTAGCTGTGTTGCGAAGAAGTTTAATCTAAATTGTCAACATCTATATGCAACAGCTTGAGGAAGAGTGCCTGAAACAAAAACAAACGTTAACATGGATACTCTCGTCAGGCAGCCTGTTGGTTGGGCTTAGTGTCGGCGATGTATAACATTTGGTTACTTGAAAGAAAGGGGTTTGATTTAGAGAGAAGTTGACGTAGCATTATCCTCTTGGTAATATAGCGTTCACCTACTTCAAATAAACTATAAGCTGTAGCAACTAGACAATTAAAACGATCCAGTGAAATTGTTTACAATAGCTATATTTTATTTTCGGGGTATCTTAAAAATAGTTGTTGCTTGATTTGGATTGGTTCGGTTTTACAATCCCTGTAGGTCTGCACGGACACAATCTTCGAGCATCAGTTGGCCTAGAACACACAGGGGGCTTCGCTATCTCTATGGCCTTTTAAACTGCTGACACCCCCAACATGTCCTCCGCAGTAAATGTTTACATGCATTGTCCGTGACTCGGGTCTCTATCATTCACTCACAACGCTAATCTGTATGTACGCACCGGGCAGTAGCATCTATTCAATTTATAAGACGCTGCCTACTAACATTTGATAACATTTATGACAGGCCTATTAATAGCCAATGTCTGGACAGTCATTGTTTGAGTGGTTTCAATTCCATCCTCGTGATTGCGGCGTCAAGCCTTTCCTTAAAGCATACATCATCTAATATTGAACTTGAAAACACACTCAGGCCCTCGGAAGCTCCTGTTTAAAAGTCAGCCCGCGTCCGCACGAGCCACGGCTATGGTAACGGTATGTGCTGGTGTTACGGCTGCTAGCCGTGCTGCCTTGCGCAGCCTTCTACATGTCCTCACGCGCTCACCGATTTTCCGTCTTGTACGCGGTCTGACAGAGACGCTGGCTCTGCAGGCAGCGCGCGGGTGCTTGCATCAATAGCTCCGGAGAGATACGAAGTGGAGATACTTGTCCGGCGACGGGGATGATTCATGCCTATCTCTCGAGATCTTTTGCTCGGGGCCAAGCGGCGTGCTCGTCGGGATTTCGGCTCTGCAGCGTCAGATAGACGCGTCATTGTCCCTATGGACAGGGTCAGAGCGCAAATTTCCCCACGACGCATACAGTGCCGCTGGAGCGGTTTGATACAGAGAGCCACAAGTGTGAAATGTCAGTTCAGCACCATGGGCAGCGACTCGCCTCGGGAGACCACCAGCCCCATTTCTGCCGATGTTTAGTCATTTTGAGCCAACAACTAAAGAGTTTGGATATGTGAAATGGGTTTGTCATCTCCCGTGAGAATATTTCTGGGTAATATGTAGTTCTATATTTGTGGCCATATATATCACTGACGTTTTAGCTTGCTCATTCTTCAATTTGCTGCCCACACTATAGTGCTACAAGAAATTCACGCTTTTCGGAAGGATAACCCATTGAATATTTCCCCTCCTTTACTCTCTTCTTTGGCAGTTCAAAACTGGCTAGTCTTCCTTGAGTCTTCATGGTCACACACGCACACGCAAGCGCACGCGCACGCACAAATCACTGCACCCATTCACACAGTACACAGACACACACATGCACGCATGGAGACGCACATACTGTCCGTGCTCACAGGTCCTGACCGGACCCATGTAACACCAGCGGTGTGACTGCCGGGGTCACAACCTTCTCACTAAAGAACACGAATGTAAATTCGGCTCTGTGTATTCCCTCTCCCTCTGTAGAAAATGGAGTGACAAGTGCAATAAGTCCTGCCCGCTCTGGCCCTCAGCTGTTGTTTCACAGAAGCCTGTGCAGCTCTGAGGACGTCTAAAATTAGAACTGCACTCTTCGCCGCATAAGGGCCGAGAGGACTGTTGCCATGTGCTATAACCGTCATTGTGCCACGCTGTTGTGTTGGCAGTGGCTTGTTGGGTTGGGATAATGGGACTGGTAACAATATAGCGTGATGTTTATTTCCGTGTGGGTCACGTGCATTTGTTTCGCTGTCATGTCTGATTGAACCCGGTCGGCCAAGTATGGCACCTTCCACCTCCAGGGTCGTTGGTTCAACTCCCAGCAGGGGTCAATTACAAAACAGGTCTGAAGGTGTTGGCTGCAGTATGGTGCTGTGGTGAAGAGTGCCTGCTAAAAGGCCAAACGGCATCTGAATAAAAAGGCTGGAATTGTTTGCATGCTGTTTAAAAAAAAGAAATCCAAGTACTTGGAATGTATGGCGTTGTCTGAAATCTGTCTTGCATACTGTTTACTGAAATGACAAAGTACTGTGGGCAATTTCCGATAAACTGAACTATGCTGAAACTTCAAAATATACAGAGAAAAAAATCCATGCATAATGACTACAGAACGTTTGGCAAAAACAAAACTGAAATGCAGTGCAGATGCAAGTTGGGTAACCGGATGTCAGTTTGTGCAGTCGGTGTTGGAATTCTGCTCGACCGGTTTGTTCCAGGATAACCATCTGCCATGACTTTCTTGCAAGGACTCTGGATACAAAACTCTTCTAGCACTACTACTATCATTATTACTACTACAACTACTACCACTACTACTACCATTACTACTACAGCTAAAACTACTACTAACCACTATTATTATTACTACTACCACTATCACTACTACTACAACTACAACCACTACTTCTACAACTACTACTACTACCACTCCCACTACTATCGTTACTACTACAACTACAAACACCACTACTACAAACACCACTACTACTCCTGCTACTACTACTACTACTTTTCCTGATACTACTACTACCACTATTATTACTACTAACACTACTAATACCACAACTAATACTACTACTACTAATAATATTAAGACTACCACTACAACTACTACTATAACTACAATTCCTGCTAGTACTACTACCACTTTTACTACCATTACTAATACTACTACCACTAATACCACTACTACTACCACTACAATGGATACTACTACTACGGATACTAATACTACTACTACTACTACTACAATTACTACAAACACCACAACTACTACAATTATTACCACTTTTACTATCGGTACTACTATTACTACCACTACTTCCTGTATAATATGTTAAGGCTATTGCTTTTGAATATGGGCCTGCCCCCACACCCACACCCACAGACAAACAGTTCCATTAAACATGGATGATGTGAAGAGAAGCATAATCTGTATTCATTGATCTCAAGTGATGTTACACAGCATTGTGGAGCAATCCATTACGTCCATTGCTTTAAACAGGACATATTAATAAACTTTTAAAACAGAACATGAGTAAATAATTTAGACATTGTACTATTGGTAAGTCTTACACCACTGTAAATCTAGCTAACATGTTTTGTGCACACACATTAGCTAGCTCGTGAATGTAGCTGAGCCAGCCACTTCACATTAAATCAAAGGGATACTGCTCTGCCACTAACCAGCTATTTAGCTACTGTTAATAAGTGAGTAGCTAGCTAACAATGCTAAGGGTTCTCACAAAGCCGTTGTGCCTGTCACGACTCGGCGCCTACAGCTCGACTCAGTCCGCTGCTGCTGTGCACATCTGACCAAATGTATCAACGGCAGAGTCTGCACCATTTGGCTAATTGCACAGAAACATGTTAATCTGCTGACTGACATCCATTAACAGTTGCTTTCAATGCGGGGGCCACATGTCTACAACTTTATGATGAGCTAAACAAGCTGTTTACGTCAGAATAGAAGGGAGTAGATATCTGGCTTAGCTAGGTCGCTATGTCCGTTCGTCAATTCAAGGGATGTAGAATGCTCTCCAGAAATTAGATATGGATCACGACAGAGTAGTTTAATCTCATCAAGATATATTTGATTTTCACAGGGAATTCGATCAGCTATCTAACCATCCTTATGACCTCAGTTGACCAAAAAACTCAATTGTTAGCCGCCCTAAAGATGGCGGACATGACAGAATTGAACGCAAACGTGACTTCACGAGTCCCTGTGTGATGCATTTATGATCCATTTTGTGTGGCTGTTTGGAATGACCACATTAGCGATCACCACAATAAGTGTTTTGTAATGCTATCAGTGTAACACTCGCTATTAAATTCCATTAACCATTTGACATGTACTCTAAAGTCCTGATCACCATTTTATTGGTAGACACATTTGCTATTCATCACATCTCTTAACGTGGAAAAAACGTGATTAAATGACATTGAGCAAGTGAAGTAATTTCTATAATCAGGGAAAGTGGATGGGCTCCTGTAGAGTCGGAGAGGGCTGCTATTACACTGTTATCCATCTAACTTCAGTACCCAAAGCACATCCCAGGAGCTCAGCTAGGGCTGGGAGCCATGTTTACTTTGTGAAACATCATGTCATTTCAATGCATCGCTTTGTCTCCAAGAAGTCCCCAAACTAATTTCATCTGCTGATTTCCGTCGATGTTGCTTGTGTTCGTTTGATTTCCACTAGGCCCACATTTGGCTGTATCCAGAAATAAAGGGTCCAACGATGAACATTCCTGACGTTGTTGCGTTGCGGCTTTACATGTGTGGTTACATGAATAGAAGTCAAAATTGACACAATGAGAGCATATCTCCACCTAGAAACCAAAAATGTCTACATGCCATTCAAAAGTCACATTACGCACTAGGGTCCGATTCAAAGTGTTGCCTTCTAAAAGCGAACATGGTGCTTTGCAATGTACAGTAAATTTTCTACCTGCAATGTGCAGTCAATTTTCTACCTGCAATTTACATTCAATTATCTACCTTATTCCTTATTCTTATTCTACATTATTTCTTTGAAGTCATCAAGAGCTAGACTACATAAATGGTATATATAACACAGCTCTGGAAAAAATGAAGAGACCACTGTGCATTTTTCTTTCCTTTCCAAAAAAGTCAAAAAGGAAGGTAATGTGCAAGTTTTGGTTTCACTTTGGAAAATGTCAAGGTTGGAGGGTAAGATGGCTGCTGTTGGGGGTGCTGGTCGAGGGGGTGGGTTGGGGGGGTGTAGGGGGAAATTAATTCCGAGAAGGAGTTGATAGTGAATTTACTTTATTTGGTTTTGCGCTGCCAGTCTGAATTATCAGCTGCTCGTTGGAGTTTAGTTTGGAATTGCAGGCATTCTGGATATTACCCCGCGTTGTGGCGCAGCGCCAGCACTTTCACAGCAACATACATTTAAATAGGCACAAAGCTGCTTAAAATATTCATGTGTCACTTCGTACTCTGCGCGCACACGCACTCGCAGCTCACTTGCTTATAGAAATGTGAAACTATCTCCTCATTCCGCTCACAAAATGATTACCACGGTTTAAAAATACCCCGGTCGAGGCATTCAAGAACAAAGAGTAGGATCTGTGTTGCATTAAAATGCCGGTCCACACGCCAGGGTTTTGAAGCTAAGAGAACGGGAACTATTGAAATTGATTTCTCTATAAACGTGTTTATAGGCCTGTGTCTTTGAAGGGACTTTTGGTTTGTGTGTGCATGTGTGCGTTGTCATAAATTTCGGATACAAAAATGAGAGGCCTTTTTCTACAATGATTAATTCAAGGCGGCGCTCTTTTCAGTGGGAAATATCTGTGAGCTGTGAAATTAGAAAACTATAAGTGAATATTTTTATTTTTTTCATTTGAATATGAATTAGGTAGCGTTCCATTCCAAAAATATTTAGATGTGGTTCTTCTGGTTGGTTTTGGAATGTGAAGGAAATGGGTGGAGCACAGAGTTGCAAAATGTTTTCAGAATTAACATTACTTTTTAATTGGGTGAAGGTAGTCCCTCACTGTTTCAGTCCATTTGTTTTTTCCATCTAGAGAGATGAGAATACTATGTTACATGCAATTGGACAGCAAGGAACGTATAGGCTATTGTTTTATAAATTGGCGTGTGAGTCAGTGAAGGTTCCTCTATTGGGTTGAAAGGTCACCTGCAGGACGTGATGTCTCAACTTCCTCAAGACCATCTCTCTGTCCATTTTCAAAGTCCCTGTCATCCCGTTGACACTACTGTTGCTCTATGACGTATTTCTGCATTATTTATTTACAGTTTATTCTTCTTGATATTGTTATTATTACTATCCGATTGTTATTATTAATATTTAAATATCCCTCTTTTCTCAATTTCATCTTGGACCCTGACTTTTCCGGACAAAAGGTCAGACGTGTATGCTCCTGTGCAGGCAAACTCTGTTACGGATGAATTTGGATTTGCAGCCACCTTAAGGAGGTGCTAGAGTGCGACGAGATCAGGAGATCCCTGCTGAAGAGCTCTCCCCTCTCCCAGATGGATGCTGGCCAGTTTCTTTCATTGGCAGGGTTTCCCCAGCTAGCGGCACAGTCGAGGCTAGAACTGGTAATGTGGCGGTCAGCTTGGCGCTATGAAAGAGTGTATTATACGCCTTGCTATTTTTCTGTGTCACTTAGTAGGGACCCTGTGGTTTCTTTGAGTCTGTGGAAATGTATGCTGGTCTCTGTGAAACTGTGCCTGGCGAAGACCCTTAATGGTTGCAGGTGTGGCTCTGTGTGGCTCGACAGAAGGTCAGGAGTGGTGAGAACACTCTCTCTCTCTGCCCCCTTCTCCCTCTCCTTTTCGCTCCCTCGCTCTTTGTCTCCCTCTTCCCGAGATAGAGGCAGAGAGGTGTGTCTGTGTGCTGCATTACTCTGTGTGTGTGTGTGTGTGTGTGTGTAACAGATTATGAATAAAGGATGTCCGTGTGAATTAATTAATCGTAAAAAACTGCTGTGTAAGTTCAGGACCACTTCCTGTTTACCCCTGCTCTGCCAAATTACCTCCCGTGTTTTTAAACGCCACCCATCTCCACGGAGACAGCAAATCAGACAAAGTGCATTAAACCCCTCTAGATCTGCTCATGCAATATAGATCAGGTTTACACTCTGACTTGTTGATTCTGTAATCCATGTAGACAGATCTATGTGCGGCTCGTACTGTGTTAGGCGCTGTGTGGGACCCTGTCACAACTCACATCTGTCCTGTGTGTGCGTGCGTGGACATGTGGGTGCAGGCTTTGTTCTAGCTTTTTGGGGGCCCTAAGCCGCCGCTTATGTTGCTTATGCCTAAAACTGGCCCTGTATGTCTAAGTGTGTCAACATTATTGTGTGTGTGTGTGTGTCAACAGTATTGTGTGTGTGTGTGTGTGTGTGCAAATTCTAAGAACGGTGTGTGCATGTTCTGTAGAGAAGCTTTGAGGTGGTAATTAAAAGCAAAGTGATCATTCTGAAGAGAGAAGCAAACATTTAATTCAGAGAAGATAGCTTGCCGTCTGAGTTGATTATCATAACTGCGAGCGTGTGTGTGTGTGTGTTTGTGCGTGTGTCAGTTCATGTGTGTGTGTATGTGTGAGTGTGTGTATGTTCGGGGAGTATCAACACCCAGAATTTCCTCTAATCTATTGCATTTTGTGTGTTTGATCATAGGAATTATTTCCTGAATCGTAATCCTATGATTGTCATTTATTGGATTATGCGCTTCAGTTTTCTGTCCCGATATAAATATAGTATTTTGCAACAATGAATATGTATCTGCACTGGGGGTGACTGTATATGGGACAAAAACAATACGGGCAGTACCAAGACGCAGTGATGGCAGCCAAGCCCGGGAGCCCACGGCCCTCCCCACGGCCCCCCCCACGGCCCTCCCCACGGCCCCCCCCACGGCCCTCCCCACGCCCCCCCCCACGGCCCTCCCCACGGCCCTCCCCACGGCCCTCCCCACGGCCCTCCCCAGCCTGGGTCTAACATCTGCCATGTGATCATGGAACAGACTACCTTTCACCTGCACCTCTGGGTGGTGTTGCACATTTTCTACTAACCCGGTCAGAAAAGTGCCTTTGTTTCACTCACACGCACACGCACGCACACGCATGCACACGCATGCACACGCACACACACACACACACACACACAAGAAGAGTGAGTCAGTGATCTGTCAGTAAAGCGTCTCCTCCTGGTGCCTGGTAAATAATGATGGGGCATCCCAAATGGCACCCTACTCCCTGCATTACACACTATGCAGTTCTATTTGTCTCTGGTAGTGCACTACACACTATGCAGTCTATTGGTCTCTGGTAGTGCACTACACACTATGCAGTCTATTGGTCTCTGGTAGTGCACTACACACTATGCAGTCTATTGGTCTCTGGTAGTGCACTACACACTATGCAGTCTATTGGTCTCTGGTAGTGCACTACACACTATGCAGTCTATTGGTCTCTGGTAGTGC
>JACXGJ010014436.1:0-14842 GCA_016801105.1 Esox niger
TGTCCCAACCAGTAGAACTATAGATGTGTAGAGATGTGGCTGTACAATGGGGTAAAGATAAAGAAGTGCACATATTTTAAATGTATTAGGACATTAGAGAAGGTGCTTGTAAAAGGAATATACAGTACAGTGTAAAAGTCTTAGGCACCTGAAAGTTGAACTAAATCCATTTATTTGGGTAGTAGGTGTTTATGTGTACAACTCCTTTCCAAAAAAGTTGTGACTCTGTTTAAAACGTAAAGAAAAACCTACTGCATTAATGTGCAAATAATTTAAAACCCTGTATTTAATAAGTTATGGGAGGAATAAAGCTGAGGTTTACTGTGAAATATCAACCCAGTTTGTTGGAAGTGAGAAGGCTGAGGCTTGTATCCAAGCAACAGGATCACAAGACTGATGACGTTTGAACATTCGGACGTCACTCAACCATTTCATTAAAGACATGGTGCTTTTTGACATGGTGTCAATACATATGAAACGTAATTAGTTTACAGCCTAATTATCAACAACTAATGAGATTTACAAGCTGGTAAATGTCAAAACGTTTCTGCTACACATCATTCATTATCAATAACAAACAGGTATCCCCAATACCGTAGACTATTGTTGGAATGATGTAATAAGTTTGGTAGGAGCGTCAGCTGGCTGATAGATCAACATGTAATGCTGTGGATGGACATGTAGTTGTTTTAAAAGACTCAGTTTGAGTCCCAATGATGACTTTTTCATACATTGTTTTGTTGATAACACTGGCAACACTGCATTTGTCATTTCTACATCAGGAATATTTACTAGTCTGTTTTTAATATCACATGTTAAATCAACCATTGGATTTACAGTATTTTATGAATGTTTAACTCCAGTGTTTCTCTAGTAGAGATGTATTATTCAACATCTGATCACCAGAGATTTTCAAACATGCTTTTAAATATAATTTTCAATTGAAACAGTAATACTAATCGTTGGGAATTTAACTGTGGTTTATCGTGAAATCGGTAACTGTTTCATCCCAAATATGAGACATACTAACCTGGCATATTAAAAATATTGCTCTAAAACAATAAGGGATCACATTATCATCACAGTACAAAACCAAGTCAATTAAGTTCAGGTAAATCAATCTGTCCGGTTAGGAAGTATAAGTGATTGTGAATCATTGTCACCTGTTTTGAGACAAAGGAAAGTGACAACAGGTGTACTGGAGAGGAAACAGCAAGACAACCCCAAAAAAAATGGTTTTGCAGCTGGTGGCCATGAGGTTCCGGCGTCCTCTACTGGACCTGTGCTCACAGCCCGGCTCCATGCACCTCGATTGGCAATCACCAGAGAACACCAGAATTGGCAGGTCCACCATTAGTGTCTCGTTCTCACACAGATGACAGCAGGTTCACACTGAGCACATTTGACAGACCTTAGAGTCTGTAGATGCCGTGGTGAACATTATGCTGCCTGCACCAGCATCCAGCACGACAGTTTGGCAGTGGGTCAGTGATGGTCTGGAGAGGAAAATACATGGAGGGTCTCACAGACCTTCACATGCTGGCTAAAGGGACCCAGACTGCTGTTAGATACCAGGATGAAATCCTCAGGCCAATCGTCAGACCTTATGCTGGTGCAGTGGGCCCTGGGTTCCTCCTGGTGCAGGACAGTGCTCAGCCTCATGTAGCCAGAGTGATGTCATTGACTGGCCCTCATGTTCCCCAGACCTGAATCCATTTGAGATCCTCTGGGACATTATGTATGGGTGCATCTGACGACACAGACTGTCCAGGAGATCACTGATGCCTTGATCCAGGTCTGTGAGGAGATCCCCCAAGACACCATCCACCATCTCATCAGGAGTATGTCCAGATATTATGCTGCCTTGTCTCAACATCCACAAAGAGGTTACAGGATAGTCAAGAATAATTAACTAAATTGGGACATATTTAATAAGCATGTTTTATGAAGCCATTCTGGTACTATTCACACTGCTCACTCAATCAGGAAGTGTTAATCTGATACACGTGTGCTTGAGCGTAACACAATCCCCAGCTTTACAACAATGACTGAGATTACAGTCGTCCACACCACCACAAGGAGTCACTAGAGTGCAACAAGGCAGCCCTGTGTGTCTTCCACCCTCCACCCTGGTAGAACTGAGACAAATTACTCTGTACTATGATGGATCCCTGGGCAGCATCAGTATGATGTAACCAGACAATTCATGAAGAAATGTAACAGATGGGAAGTTCAAGAACCTATGAAACAACATGGTAGAATGAAGGGATGTCTTCATAAAGTGAATGGTGAATCAGTGGACATCAGAGGGCTGGAATAAAGATTAGTTATAATGTGTGACTGACTTGGACTAACAGAAATTATTATTTATTATGTATGAATATGTTTATATTTGTAATGTTGGTTCTGTTAGTTGTGGTGTGTATCCTTCCAGGCCTGCTGGGATGTCTGACAGGGTTTGGTCTAAACCAGGGATGGAGGCTTGGACCTGCTGGCAGCTCAGAACAGGTGGAGATGGAACCATATAAGATATTTGTATTCCCTTTTTGTTGTGCTGTTATCACGTTTATTGTTCGGTTGTCAATTGTGTTACTCACCTCTCCAGTCTACATTGTGGGTCCTTCAGCAGAGCAGAGAGCTTCTCCACTCCCGTATCCTTCAGGTCATTGTTACTCAGATCCAGTTATTTCAGATGTGATGGGTTTGACTTCAAAGCTGAGACCAGAGAAGCACAGCCTTCCTCAGTGATTCCACAAACCGACAGTCTGGAGAGAGATGATCATGATGTTACAAACAGAATAATAGTTCAGAATAACATCATAACATCCACTATATATTACGACTTTGTCATGTCAACTCTACTTATGGGCAGACATTAAACTGACATTGTAATACTTGACACTAAAATGAACTTCCTGTAAAGACAATCATTAATGTTCTCAGTAAATAAATATATTGTAGATGTAAGAAGTGCAAGAGTGTGTGTGTGTGTGGGGGTGTGAGTGAGTGTGTGTGTGTGTGTGTGTGTGTGTGTGTGTGTGTGTGTGTGTGTGTGTGTGTGTGAGAGAGGGGAGGAGTAGCAGAAGTTTAATAAACAGACAAAGAGGGGTGGATCTGTGGACATCAGTGATGAAATAATGAAATAAAGATTAGTTTGAATGGCTGATAAACCTGGAAAGTAGGACTGTAAAGATCACTAAACTATGTCAACTTACTTAACTAGTCAAATCTGTTCCATTACGGCCTTTGACTAGCCAATTATATTTCCTGTTAGCTTACATACAGTATATTTGGAAACTCTGAAGACAAAAATCTCACACATGACCTGAAATATTTCTGATCCTACAGGCAGCAGTGAGCTACACAGTGACCCAATACACAGGTGAAACAATCTAAAGTCCCTGAATATTTCAAATAGACAAATAATGAAACCGTATGTTGTAATATGGGCTCAGAATTGTCTTTCTCCATGGAAACATCCACAATGATTTAACACTTAAACCCAGACCAGACAGACTAGGCTGGAACATCGTATCGATCTCTTCAAATACATACGGTTATTGACTAATCAGGACTTATATATTACTGTATGTGTAACAAAGCATTAATTTAACAGTGTTTCCAATGTCACATGAATTTATGTAACAGTGATTCACTATGATAAAGTTATATCTCTCACACTGTAAAAGATAAGAAAGCTGCACACTACTACGCTCAGATGCAATAAGTTAATATCATACCAACGTTTCTATAGACCAGCTGTCTTCTTCAGGGCAACAACAAAGTGTATCTCTCACACTCA
Source organism: Esox niger (assembly GCA_016801105.1). Taxonomy (NCBI): domain Eukaryota; kingdom Metazoa; phylum Chordata; class Actinopteri; order Esociformes; family Esocidae; genus Esox; species Esox niger. Next base: position 3,803 of record JACXGJ010014436.1, read on the forward strand.
CAGCAGTACAATGTTCCTTAGTTATATATCATGTTATTTTCATTAACTGAAAGTTAATTGCCTTAGAAGTGACCAGGTGATCATAAAGATTACAGAATCATTGATGATAACATATATATGTGTCATTATTTTCCGGCTGGTTTATGTAGAGAAGAACAGTGAACATTTCTATTGTACCAGTGAACAGTGGACTTCACCAGATGGTTGGGGACTTTGTCCTGCTGGGAGCTCAGGGCTGGTGGAGGTTCACCCATTGACAACAGCAGCTGTTTTTAGTCCCTTGTTGTAGTGTAACACCTCTGTTGTATTATTATAATGTTAATGATCACTATGTCATGTTAAATATAAAATAAACTACTATTACTCACCTCAGAGTCTCCAGTCTACATTGTGGATCCTTCAGCAAAGCAGAAAGTTAAATCACTCCTGTATCTTTTAGCTGATTGTTACTCAGATCCAGATGTTTCAGGTGTGAGGGGTTTGACTTCAGAGCTGAGACCAGACAAGCACAGACTTCCTCAGTGATTATACAACCTGACAGTCTGGAGAGAGATTATCATCATGTCACACACAGAAAATAAGTTCAGAATAACATCATTACATCCTTTATAAATTACACCATTGTCATGTCAACTTAACACAAGGACACACTTTGAAAACTGACATTGCAAATACATGACACTAAAATGTAACTTCCTACATTGAAAATCATCCATGGATCTGTGGACATGAGAGGGTTTAAATTAAGATATGTTTCAATGTTTAAAAAACCTTGAAAGTAGGACTGTAACGATAATTAAACTAAGTCAACGTAATTATGTAGTAAAATCTGTTCCGTTACAGCCTTTCTGTGACGAATACGCCATCTACTGCCCATCCTCCCCCTGCAGGAGGCGGGTTTCGGCGTTCGACGTCACCGACCTTCTGACACCATCGCCCTGCTCATTAACTCATTGCACCTGTTGTCTCGTCTAGCGCACCTTATCATCATTAAGTCATTCCCCTCAGCATATATGTTCCCTCTGCTCCTTTTGTCTTTGTGTGTTATTGTCTCACTATCATGAGCATTGTCAAGCTCACATTAAACAAACCAGAAACACCGACTCCGCTATCCGCTCCTCCTTGCTCACCTCAAAGAGCTGACAGAATAACACACCTAAAACGAAAACGCTCAAGGATGGAGCACGGAGCCGAAAAAGTGACCGATGTTGCGGATGTCCTACGGGATCATTCCACCACCCTGGCCAGCCTAGGCGCCACAATGACTCACCTCACCCAGGCAATTCAGCGCCTAGAGTTGGTCCAGCTCGCTCCCGGAGCACCGGTCGTATTACCGCCTCCCCAGCCTGCACCTCCCGGTCTCGGAGCGATGCACATCCCGCTCCCCCGGGATTACAACGGGACGGCGGACCGCTGGCGGGGTTTCCTGCTTCAGGTGGACATCGCACTCCAGGCGATTCATCCTGCGCCGACAGATGCCCAGAAGATCTCCTCGCTCGTCTCCTGCCTGTCCGGAAAAGCCCTGGAATGGGCCACCGCCGTCTGGAACACCGAGGGGTCAGTCCGGGGCGGCTACGAGGAGTTCGTCCGTCGCTTCCGAGTCATCTTCGACCATCCGCACGAGGGGAGAGAGGCGGGCGAACGACTCTTCCGTCTACGGCAGGGGACGAGATCGGTGCAGGAGTTCGCACTGGAGTTCTGAACCCTGGCAGCGGGTTCAGGGTGGAATGACCGGGCCCTTTTCGACCACTACCATTGTAGCCTTCGGGAGGACGTCCGAAGGGAGCTAGCATGTCGTGACGTGAACTTCTCTTTTAAACAGCTAGTTGAAACATCGATCCGTCTCGATAATATGCTGGCTGCCCGAGGACGTCCTAGCAGAGGCCCGGCTGTTCCACCCCACCACATCGACGCCGCCGTCCCCATGGATCTGGGAACGGCTGCACTCCCGGGCAGAGGGCGAGGAGGAGGCGACAGGCATGGCACTTCCGCATCACCCCAGGTAGTTCATGCACATTCACAGATTGCTTTTCCGCTCACTCTCTGTACCGTCCCTGTTGAATTCCCCGGTTTTCCATCACTTTTCCAGTGTAAGGCGCTAGTAGATTCAGGTGCTGCTGGGAATTTTATCGACAGGGCTTTCGCATTACGCGCACACATTTCCCTCCAGGTCCTCACCAGCCCCCTACCTGTGAGGGCATTGGATAATCGACCACTAGGGTCAGGCTTTGTTAGGGAATGTACTGTCCCACTTCTTATGATCACCTGTCACCAACACCGCAAAACTATTTCGTTTAATGTTCTGGATTCCCCCACGTTCCCTGTAGTTCTTGGTTTCCCCTGGCTGTCTCTCCATGACCCCGTCATCTCCTGGTCTAGTCAGGTCCTTTTGGGGTGGTCGCGGAAGTGCCAAGGTAGGTGTTTGGGTGTTTCTGTGGGTTCGACCGCGGTGGAAAGTCCAGAAAGTGCTCCCGCCGTGCCAATTCCTCCCGTATACAGGGACTTGGCCGCGGTTTTCTCCAAGGCTAAGGCCTCTGTGTTACCGCCTCATAGGCCGGGGGATTGCGCGATAAACCTCTTAAGTGAAGCCGCACTCCCTAAGGGTCGCGTGTATCCTCTGTCCCGCACCGAGACTGTGGCGATGTCCGCGTATGTTCAGGAAACATTAGGGCAGGGAGACATTAGGCCATCCAATTCACCGGTCTCCTCGAGTTTCTTCTTTATGAACAAGAAGGACGGTGGTTTGCGCCCGTGCATCGATTACAGAGCGCTGAATAAAATCACCATCCCGTTCCGATACCCTCTCCCCTTAATCTCTGCGGAGGTCGAGAGAATGCACGGGGCCCGCTTTTTCACAAAATTTGACCTCAGGAGTGCCTATAACCTGGTGCGTATCCGGAAAGGGGACGAATGGAAAACAGCCTTTAAAACTACCACTGGAGTTTATCCGGGGTTTTAGTCAGGTCGTGGCTCCGATCACCTCCCTCCTGGGGGCTGGGGCGACACGGTTACGGTGGACCACGGAGGCGGAGCGGGCGTTTGTGGAATTGAAACACCGTTTCACCTCCGCTCCGGTCCTGGCTCATCCCGACCCGTCGCTCCAGTTCATTGTGGAGGTGGACGCGTCCGAATGTGGTCTGGGGGCCGTCCTCTCCCAACGAACGGGGAGTCGGAACAGGCTCCGTCCTTGTGCTTTCTTTTCACAGAAACTCAGTGCAGCGGAGCGTAAATACGATGTCGGTGATCGTGAGCTATTGGCCGTGGTTAGAGCCCTGTTGGCATGGCGGCACTGGTTAGAGGGGGCTGAGCACCCTTTCCTCATCTGGACTGACCACCGTAACCTGGAGTACATGCGGGCAGCGAGGAGGCTGACCCCTCGCCAGGCCAGGTGGGCTATGTTCTTCTCCTGGTTTGTGTTCATTTTCACTTACAGGCCGGGAAGTAAGAACGTCAGGGCCGACGCGCTGTCTCGTCAGTATGACACGGAGGAGAGGTCAGTGGATGAGGCTCCCGTACTACCCGAGTCATGTATTGTGGCACTGGTGGTGTGGGAGTTGGACAAGGACATTGTTCGTGCACAGCGTGACGAGCCCTCTCCGCCCTCATGCCCTGAGGGTCGCACGTATGTGCCGACGTCTGTCCGTGACCGGCTCATCTACTGGGCCCACACCTCTCCCTCCTCTGGTCATCCTGGTATCAGGCAGACGCTGCGGGCCTTGGCCGTGAAGTACTGGTGGCCCACCTTGGCTAAGGATGGGAGGGTGTACGTCTCTTCCTGCTCTGTGTGCGCCCAGAGTAAGGCACCCCGACACCTGCCTATGGGTAAGTTGCACCCCTTACCCATTCCACAACGGCCATGGACCCACCTGTCAGTGGATTTTCTAACAGATCTTCCCCTTTCCCAGGGCCATACCACCATCCTGGTCGTTGTGGACCGCTTCTCTAAGACCTGTCGTCTCCTGCCTCTGCCCGGTCTCCCCACGGCCCTGCAAACCGCCGAGGCTCTCTTTACACACGTCTTCCAGCACTATGGGGTGCCCGAGGACATTGTGTCGGACCGGAGCCCCCAGTTTACATCCGGGGTGTGGAAAGCTTTTATGCAGCACCTGGGGGTCTCGGTCAGCCTGACCTCGGGCTACCACCCCCAGTCCAACGGGCAGGTGGAGCGTGTAAATCAGGATGTGGGCAGGCTCCTTCGGTCCTACTGCCAGGACCGGCCGGGGGGAGTGGGCGGAGTTCCTACCTTGGGTAGAGTACGCGCTGAACTCCCGGCACCACTCCTCCACGGGGATTTCCCCTTTCCAGTGCGTCCTGGTGTATCAGCCGGTCCTGGCCCCTGGACCCCGAGCCAGACCGGTACCCCTGCGGTGGACGATTGGTTCCGGCGGGCAGCGGGCAAATGGGAGGCTGTACAAGCTCGGCTCAGGCTCGCTGTCCGTTGCCAAAAGACCTTTGCGGATTGCCACCGCAGGGAGGCCCCGGTCTATTGCCCTGGCGACCGCGTCTGGCTCTCCACCAGGGACCTGCCCCTCCGCCTGCCCTGCTGGAAGCTGAGCCCGCGGTTTGTGGGGCCCTTTAAAGTCCTGAGGAGAGTCAACGAGGTAACTTATCGGTTGCGTCTCCCTCCTGACTACCGTATTAACCCCTCGTTCCATGTGTCTCTCCTCAGGCCGGTGGTGGCTGGTCCCCTCCAGGGGTGTGAGGTGCGGGAGGTCCCTCCCCCCCCTCTCGACATCGAGGGGGCCCCGGCGTACTCCGTCCGTTCCATCATTGACTCGAGGCGCCGGGTTGGGGGCTTCCAGTACCCCGTGGTGGGTGAGGGATACGGTCCGGAGGAGCGGAGCTGGGCCCCTAGGAGGGATGTGCTGGCTCCCGCCCTTCTATGCGACTTTCATCGCCGTCGCCCGGATCGTCCTGCTCCACGCCCTCCGGGTCGTCCCCGGGGTCCGTGTCGTGGCGCGGCCAGAGCTGCGCGTCGGGGGGGGGGTGGGGGCACGGGGGTACTGTGACGACCACGCAATCTACTGCCCATCCTCCCCTGCCCATCCTCCCCCTGCCGGAGGCGGGCTTCGGCGTTCGACGTCACCGACCTTCTGACACCATCGCCCCATCTCATCAACTCATTGCACCTGTTGTCTCGTTTAGCGCACCTGATCATCATTTAGTCATTCCCCTCAGTATATATGTTCCCTCTGCTCCCTTTGTCTTTGTGTGTAACAATACAGAGCATATGTCAGCTCATCTTTATTAAATGAATTTAAACGATATAGCTCCGCAGTCCGCTTCCTCCTTCCTCGATCACCAGAACACTGACACAGACGTCACACCACATCACCTTGATACCTTGATGTCACTCGGTGTTAATCAACACCAGGATATGAGAAGGATGATGTCCAATAGGTAGGTTCCAATTGTCAAGTTAAGCAGACTGGCATTTTGGTACTATAGGAGTAACGTTTTACATAGCGTTATTTCACAAATCGGAAAATGTCAAATTAAATAGGGTTAGAAAAATTAATAAATAAAAATACAACTCCCCTCTGCTGTCTGTTTTCCCCATGTCCCCAATGGCTCCTGCTAGTGCAGCTGGGGATGGTAGGAGTTGTGTTGGGTGTATTTCATTCGACGTAATCTTCCTTCCTCTGTTTGTCCTGCTCTCCTTCACACTAGTGGCCAGTGCTTTTCCAGCCTTACTGATGCTGTGTCGTCCTCTCTGTGATGTTGTTAGTCATTCTGGTGCCCCACATTTGTCATTTGATGTGTTCCCACTACCATCTGTACAGTACCGTCCTACGACCCCAAAGTCAAGTGTGCTCAGCTCCTCTGTCTGCAATGGCTGCTGGTCTTTGCCAGCCTTGAACACTCCATCATGTTGAACTAATCTGTCACTCATCTCTCCTCTGATGAGGTGGAGCTGGAACTTGAAAATGTTCTTGTCATGCCAAAAAAGCTTTGGAAATGGAAAATGGATATAAAACAAATATCTGGTGTGTGTTCAGAGAAAATCCCCTCACATTCAGGTTGCCAAGTGACAAACACACATTCTGGAGGTCGTCAGACAGACTTTTTGTATTTGGTGTAAATTATATTTCTAGGGGAAACCTAGAACTATTTCAAATTTTCTCGTCAATAGGTCTCCCAAAAACATTGTATAAAGATGAAAGTGATATATATAATATTGGGTGAAGGCAGAGACCAAGGTACAACCTCTGATTTCATCGAAAATGTAACATTTCCTTGAGGGTGATATGGATAATGTAGCAATCCAGGTACAATTGTCTGGAAACTTCTTGACACCCTCCCTGTGAACGGTGTTCCAACTGGTCCAGCTGACTCTGGAATCCCCATCGGGGAACGATTTCTCTGACCAAGACCTTTGCTGTATAATAATAATTTCCTTTTTTCGTGTGATAAGCTTCCATCCATCCTGAGAATCAGTCAACGATGATCAATACCTTCATATCCTCTAGACTTTGGTAGAGTTACAGTGGATATAAAAAGTCTACACACCCCCGACACACAAGGTAAACAGAAATGGAAAGACAGATGCAGGGCGGAGCTTAGCTTGCTCTACCATGTGTGTGAACCACAGCTCCAGAGGCCTACAGCCCAGCGCTGAAATCTCACTATTACTACCTGAACTAAACGACAGAGGCAGATAGAATAGTAAAAACATGCAGTGGTGTCAAAATGTCTTTATAGCCCAGGTGTGGAACCTCCATCTTGTATCAGCAATGTATAACAGTAAAACATCTGAAATAGCAGAAACAAATGCGATGTTGGAAAGAAATGATCAAAATCTAGATGGGATCTCAGCCATACCTTTGTCCAGTATGTGGGCCAGACTCGGGCCAGCACTTAATGTTTGCACTAGATGTCCCAGGTTTGGACCACACCTCTTAGAACAAGTCATTTACAGTATGCAAGCCTGTTCTGTTCCAGGACCTTAATAGTTATGGCAGTGCAGTATGTACACCAGAGTTGGGCCAGGGATCTAGCCATATAGTGGGTCCACAAAACAGGAAGTATGTGGCCCACTTACGGGACAGAATCATCTTGCTACCTGGATATGTTTTCATACAGGAATTGTTTAGAATATTAAGCAGCCATTGGTTAGATAGCTGTAACATGGTGCTGCCTTCAAGATAAAACCATATATGGAATTTATCAAAACATTTGAGGAGAAAAGGTGTTTTGGGCAGCACTCTGCCTAAGGATGAGGATTTAACTGACTCCGACACGTCGAGTTTCCACCTATCGATATGTAAGGCCTTCAAAACGAAAACCTGTGTTCTACAATATATGTTTTCGGGGATCACACAGAAACCCCAGGTACCATACACAGGAATCACACAGAAAACCCAGTCCACACAGGACATGATGTTCAAACCGACATTCACACAGATATGTCAGAGTTTCTAAAACTGACACTCACACAGAGATATCAGAGTTTCTAAATGTTAAGGAAAAATTAATCGGTCTTGAGTCCAAAGTTCTATAAAGGTTTTTTATTTTTACATGCGCATGGGATAATCGATATACGGCCACCTAGAATGACCGCACTCAGAGTAATCTAAGTATCTAGGTACGACAGGCATCTTTGTAGCTTCTTCAGTGGCCATGCCCCCACCTCAAAGTTGTCACACATTGAACAAAGAACAGATGCCAGGTCATTCTCTAGTCAAGCTGATCTCTTCAACAGATAAACAGAGAACCCAGTGGTCTGTTAATTACTCATTGACCTAGGTCACAGCATACTAAACGAAACCATCATAGAAATGAATATGAATAATAAATGAATAATAAATAAAAATATCAAATCATTATATTCCTTCTCAATTTCAAATTTCTTTCACAGTCTGAGGATGCAAAGCTAGATAAGAATCAGTCAAGAAGGCTAAGAACAGTAATTATCTGTGGCCACCAGCTGCAAAACCATTCATTTTTGGGGGTTGTCTTGCTGTAGCCTCCAGTGTCACTTTCATTTGCACCGAAACAGGTAACATTGATTTCCAATCACTTATGCTTCCAACTGGACAGATTGATTGCCTGCAGTTTAATTGACTTGGTTTTATACTGAGATGATAACGTGTTCCCTTAATGTTTTAGAGCAGTGTATTTAATATGCCTGATTAGTATGTCTCATACATGGGATTAAACGGTTACCAGTACTGTCCAGCATCAACCAATCAACCAATGTTAACGACGGTTTTGTATTGTGTGAAAACATGGCAGAAGGCAGTGACAGCACTCAGAAGGTTTTTCAGCCTACTAAAGGGACCAGATCTGAAGTGTACTTGCATTTTGGGTTTTACAAGTGTGCTGAGGGAAACTTTGTATTGTGTGTCACTGTCAGCAATCTTGTCTTGATATCTTGGATATTGATGATTTGGATCTCAGAACCGAACCTATCTGGGTTGTGGCTACCAACTGTTAACTTCTGGCTCTTAGAATAATAACAGACCCAAGTCGGGGAGAAGTGTTCCTTGTTGTTTATTCACAAAATATAGTCTTGTAATATGTCTGTCTAATATGTCTTGTATCCTTGGGCAGCTTTGACATCTGCCTAAGGATGATGATTTAACACAGAGTGCTATTGATGCGTCAAGCTAAAGAATTCTATTCATTTCTCTGGATCTGCAGACGAGAGAAGCCAAAAAAAATCCAAGAGAAAGAGGACATTCTCCTGCAAATATTTATGTCTCGTTTGTGTACTTCCATAAACCGGAAGCTTTAGATCACAAAATCTCTAGTTTTTCCGTATTTCTGCAGCAACCCTATCTGATTACACTTGATCTTATTCTGTAATTTGGAAGTTTATAATGCATAAACCAATCACAGCCTGTGGTACATAAACCAATGGAAAGTCTATCTGTGTCAACCCCTTCGCCAAAAGACAGCGAGAGAGAGAAAGTACACCAGGGGGAGAGGCGCATGTCGCACTTACCATGATCCCAAGAAAACAATTTAGCTTTTTGTTTTAGTGGATTTACTAGGCCTACATGGTAACTTGTTGTAACGGTACCATAGCCACTGGTCAAATGTGCCCTTATGCTATTTTAGAGAACTAGATTTATAAGAAAATGAAGTGCAGTGGTGAACGTTAATCGAAAGAAAATGCATTGATGGTTTCCTATCACTCTTTCAATCAGCAAATAAGAATGGCACATTTTATTTTGTTTCAGAGTAATTTACTTTTAAGTAGTTCGATATCAATGCTAGAAGTTTACTGTAGCATATTGTTATTACACTTTCAGCTGAGAAAAGACAATGAGAAAAGGCAGCAGACAGACAAAGTGGTGATAAGTAAACAAATAGACACTGGCAGATAGAGAGAGACTGAGAAAGAGACAAATAGAAGAACATTAATAACAGTATATTACTTGATCAGTTTGTGTGTACATCTTATGCCTCATGACGACTCGGTCCGTCAGAACTGTGCTGTCCAGGTGGCTGCTACAGATCCTAGGTTAGCGGAGGTTACACTCTCTCTGTGGTCACAGCATAAATATGATGTTGGGTTAATAAATAATGCACAGCCTCTTGTAGTTACACCTAGAGAACCCCATATACCCTGTCAGGCTCAATACCCACTGAAAGCAGAGGCTATTGAAGGGACAGCTCCCGTCTTTAAAGCAGAGGCTATTGAAGGGACAGCTCCCGTCTTTAAAGCATTGTTATAGAAAGGCATAATTGTTCCATTTCCACACAGCCCCTGTCATGTTTTCCCAGTGAAGAAAGCCAAAGTTGTTGGACAACCTTTGGCTTGGCGATTTGTACAAGATCTTAAAAAGTTAACGAGGCAGTATATGCGCGCGCACTGATTGTACCTGATCCATATACAATCATGACGAGTCCCAGGTAATAGTCAGTTTTTCTCTGTGATCGACCTTGCTAATGCATTTTTAGTGTTCCTGTGCACAAGGATTCACAATATTGGTTTGCATTTGAGTTCTCTGGCCAATTATACCCGTGGATGAGATTGCCACAAGGCCATTGTGAATCTCCTGCAGTGTTTGCGTCGGCGCGGAAAGACAATTTGGAAGGGTTACAATTTAAACATGGTAGGACCCTTATCCAATACGTTGATCATCTTCTTGTCTGTTCCCCAATGTTAACCCCTATACCATTAACAGTAGCAGACTGGCAGCGCATGGTTGGACGGAGGTGGCAGCACAAGGTACAATGCCAGATAAGGACTGTTATACCCTGTCAGCCATTCCTGACCAGGCGAGGGAGACCAACATAAATCTGGTCTATATGGTGATAGTAGAATTGAATAAACACCGTCGTCCTGTGAGAGTGAATATATCCACATTATTCAGGTTAACCTACACCGAGCGAATAGGAGCGCGTGGCTATACTGTAAGGATGCGAATGACCCTGGTGCAGACAGACTGTCGCACTAAGGAGGATAAAGCAAGATCAGATATAACCTGTAATCCACTACCTTCAGGTTTCTCTATTCATATTGATGCAGTAGTTAACTATATCCCATGGGAGACATACATGAACATAGATTCAATGACCATTAATTTGCACAATGGTTCCAATCCTGCCATACCTGAGAAGCTCAGTTTGTGTGATTGTGGCCAGACTTGGTCACCAATACCTGTTTATGAATTGCATAACGTCTCACTTTGTATTACAGCTGCTTCTGGATCCACAAAGAGTTTAGTACATAGTGATTGTTCCACCACGACTCAAACCAACTTCACAGCGTTAGGAGCTTTGCCGGAGCAGGTCTATATAGTCTGTGGTGGGAAGGCATACAGTTGCATCCCTAGAGACGCTGGTGGGGTATGATATGTGGCGTATTTGGTCCCTTTGATTAGGGGAGACGACCACAGGCAGATGGCAGCCTTATATCAATCCCAACCTCGCCATAAGTAAACACTTAGTAGAACTCAATGTATATTAGTGTATTGACCCCAGGTTATGGCCCATAAATCTCACAGGAAAAGATATAGTACATACACCTCACAGGAGGAGATATAGTACATACACCTCACAGGAAGAGATATGGTCCACACACCTCAA
>JACXGJ010014437.1:0-14843 GCA_016801105.1 Esox niger
ACAAATGATCAACTAGTGCCAGCCCTAATAACAAATGATCAACTAGTGCCAGCCCTAATCACAAATGATCAACTAGTGTCAGCCCTAATAACAAATGATCAACTAGTGCCAGCCCTAATAACAAATGATCAACTAGTGCCAGCCCTCAGAAACGATGATCAACTAGAGCCAGCCCTCAGAAACGATGATCAACTAGAGCCAGCCCTCAGAAACGATGATCAACTAGAGCCAGCCCTCAGAAATGATGATCAACTAGAGCCAGCCTTCAACTTAAGGGAGTATAAGGGCAAAGTCAGTCATGATGACTAGTTAGAGACAGTAAGTCACAATTTTTAAATATACTGCTAAAAATGAAGAGCACCTGAATCACAATTGTGGTCTTGATGAATAAAATATATTCAAGATCCAAATCATTATTGTTCATTGTGTAATTCGTTAAGAACATAAATGTAAAAAAGGAAACAATTTTAATCACAGGCTGTTCCAACTTCAATCTCATGGCAACTCATGTGACTCAGTAGTGTGTATGGCCTCCATATGCCTGTATGTACTCCCAACAACGTCTGGGATGCTCCTGTTGAGACGGCAGATGGTGTCCTGGGGGATCTCCTCCCAGACCTGGATCAGGGCATCAGTGAGCTCCTGGACAATCTGTGGCGCTATTTGGTGTTGTCAGATGCACCGATACATAACGTCCCAGAGGTTCTCGATTGGATTCAGTTCTGGGAAACATGAAGGCCAGTCAATGGCACCAATGCCTTCATCATCCAGGAACTGCTTACCCACACTTGCCACATGAGGCCGGGCATTGTCCTGCTACAGGAGAACCCCGGGGCCCACTGCACCAGCTTAAGTTCTGACGATGGGTCTGAAGATTTCATCCCGGCAACTTAAAGCAGTCAGGGTACCGTTGGCTAGCACGTGGAGATCTGTGTGACCCTCCAAGGATTTGCGTCCCCAGACCATCACTGATCCACCACCAAACTGGTCATGATGTTGCAGGCAGCATAATGTTCACCATGGCGTCTCCAGTCACGTGTAATATGTGCTTTTTGAGCGTTGTAGTTAGAGATGCCATTTGCCAATGTGTGGGTCCCAGTATGGCTGACTACTGTATCTATAGTTTGTGTATTTGTGTACCAAAAGATTTAAAAAGAATGGTGCATTTTTCTGCTCAACCCTTTACAACAATATATAATTGTCAAATCCTTAAATGGTTTTAAGACCTGTGTGAATATGTATGGTAATGCTGTGTTTTGTATGACTCCGTGCTGACTCTGCTTGCCTTTTCCCTTTTCCTCCCGTGTCCTCAGAAAAAACTGGATCTTCAGGCAGACTCCAGAGCCAGTCCCAAGAGGAGCCCGGAGCCGGTCATTGACCTACTTGGCCTGGGTAAGGACATCCCAGATTCTAGAAAGGCTCTTGAACATTAAGATTTCTTTATTAAAATGCACATCATTATGCATGATGCCCAAAGAGTCTTTATACCAGAAGATGGCATATGTTCTCTTCCTAAAATTGGAAAGGTCTGAATTAACCAATTGAGAATCAAAGTTACAGTTGTGCTCATAAGTTTGCATACCCTGACAGAAATAGTGATATTTGGGAATTGATTTAGAAAATGTGACTGATCATGCAAAACATCTTTCATTTTGAGGATAGTGATCTTATAAAGCTATTTATTATCACATTGTTAATTGGCTCCTTTGTAAATCATAATGATAACAGAAATCACCCAAATGGCCCTGATCAAAAGTTTACATACCCTTGAATGTTTAGCCTTGTTACAGACACACAAGGTGACACACACAAGTGACAATGGCAATTAAAGTTGAATTTCCAACATCTGTGGGTTTTTAAATTGCAATTAGTGTCTGTGTATATACAGTCAATGAGTTTGTTAGCTCTCACGTGGATGCACTGAGTAGGCTAGATACTGAGCCATGGGGAACAGAAAAGAGCTGTCAAAAGAGCTGCGTAACAAGGTAATTGAACTTTACAAAGATAGAAAATAATATTAAAAGATATCCAAAGCTTTGCAAATGCCAGTCAATCACTAATTAAGAAGTGGAAGATACAGGGATCTCTTGATACCCAGCCAAGGTCAGGTGGACCCAGAAAGATTTCAACCAAAACTGCCAGAAGAATTGTTCGAGATATAAACAAAAACCCACATGTCACCTCAGGAGAAATACTGGCTGCTCTGGAAAAAGACAATGTGGCTGTTTCAAGGAACACAATACGACGATACTTGAACAAGAATTTGCTGCATGGTCAAGCCAGAAAGAAGCCTTTACTGCGCCAATGCCACAAAAAAGCCTGGTTGCAATATGCCTGACAACACCTTGACATACCTCACAGCTTCCGGCACACAGTAATTTGGAGTGACAAGCCCAAAATAGAGCTTTATGATCACAACCATAAGCACTATGTTTGGAGAAGGGTCAACAAGGCCTATAGTGAACAGAATACCATCCCTACTGTGAATAGTGGCTCACTGATGTTTTGGGGGGTGTGAGCTCTAAAGACACAGGGAATCTTGTAAAAATGGATTGCAAGATGAATGCAGTATGTAATCAGAAAATATTGGCAGACAATTTTCATTCTTCTACACAAAAGCTGCACATGGGACGCTCATGGACTGTCTAGCACAACAATGACCCTAAGCACCAGGCCAAGTTGACCCTCCAGTGGTTACAGCAGAAAAAGGTGAAGGTTCTGTAGTGGCCATCACAGTCTCCTGACTTTAATATCATCGAGCCACTCTGGCAAGATGACCGAAGACTTTGTATGACCTGGAGGCATTTTGCCAAAATATGGGCAGCTTTACCACCTGCAAGAATTCGGACCGCATTGAGAACTATTGCAAAAGACTGCATTCTGTCATGGATGCTGAAGTAGGCAACAAACAGCATTAATAACTAAGGACATGCAGACTTTTGAACAGGGGTCAGTAAAACATTTTCTTTGTTGTCATGTTTTGTTTTGTGATTATGCCATTCTGTTATGACCTACAGTTGAATATGAATCCCATAAGAAATAACAGACATGTGAAACGTGTTTTGCCTGCTTTACAAATGGTGCATATATTGCCAATTGTACATCCCACCTAAAATCAGAAGTTATTTCTGTTAGTCTTAGATGTAGATGGCATTCTCTGCATGACACACCAATGTGGAAGAGATTCATTCCATCTCTACAAAACCTGATAAACCAATTTAAGGTGTTAGCCCAAATACCACATCTCTCTTATATGACCACTGACAAATTTCTTAAGTAAAGCTCAATCTAGTCTTCTTCATATTATCCCTCATAAAACCTTTTATACAGGACCAGGACATAAACCCTGGTCAAAGTGTGATGCAGTGCCTCATAACATTGATCACCCTTCAAATGCACCATCTCTTATTTTCTTCTGTCTCACTCTTTCTTTCTCCATCTCTCTTCTCCCTCCCTTGTGGGGGAGTATGACAGAGTGAAAGCACTGCATAGGGGGGTGAGAGGTGTCATTTATTTTTAAACGGATGTGGCGACTGAGGTGGCGGTTGAGATCAATCTTAAAGGAAGGCAAATTAAACTGTGTGTCTTTCTGATTGAGCCCTATACATTTCGATGGCTCCTCTCGCCATTCTTTGAATAGAGGGTCAGATGATGGACTACCTCTCAGCAGCCTATCGCCATAGGAACAGTGGTGATGTTGGGTAAAAGAGATCCTCTGATCCCACTCCCCACCATGCGCCCCTCACCATTCATCCCTCGCTCCCCCCGCCTCTCTTTCTCTGTGTCTCTAATGGGTTTCCCTGTTCTGTCTCTCAAGGGGCTCAATTTTGTTCACACTTAAAGGGCTAAATTATGGATGTTCGTTCAGAGCGTTATATAAAGACAACCATCAGACTGTCTCACATCTCTTTCTTTCTCTCTCTCTCTCCGTCAGTTCAGTTGTGCAGGTTTGTTGGTCCGTCAGACCCTGCCACTCATCTTCTGGCAGGAAGCGATAGAGCACGCTGCCAATGCTCAGCCCTAAGCATCCTCCGCCAAACAGTGACCACCCTACTTCCCTTAGCCTCAAATACTGGTTTCAAATCTGACAAATTGTTATATGTCTTAAATTGCCAGGAAACACAGCTGTATCAGGTTTTCAGTCGGTGCAATGATTGCATGATGATTACAGTTTTGCCTCTGCAGGGAGCCAGGTTTTCCTGTGCCAGTCCATTTCCTGTTTCCTTTGCCACCCTCTCTGGGATCCCGGGGAACTATCTACCCTTTTCAGGGGCAGGCCTGACCGGTCCTGTAGTTGGTCAAGCTTTCTTCAAGATTTCCATGGGTAACCATGATAAAATAGTTTTGTCGTAGTCTGCTGTGGTTTTCGGGCTAGATATCACTGCATTTCACTTTGTGTTTGTGTTTCCAAATAGGTTGTGTGGTTTTGTTTAGTAATTTTGTAATTTTGTTCATTACAAGGTATTCAAACGTGTTTGTGAACACAGCCCCAGGACCAGTTGGATAAAAGGACTCTCATAGGGTTTTGCTCTATTGTTGGTATTGCAGGGCTTGGTAGTGATATGAGAGGGTTGTTTAGATGGCTCCAAACTTAATTGCTGCTTTGTGCTATTAATTATTTGGGAGTTTCGGCTACCTCTGTTCTGCCTGGTGGTCTGGTACATTATGTTCTATGTGGTTTCACATCTTGAGATGAGAAGGCATTAAGACAATGTTTCCCCTCCTGATGCATTCTTCTCGTTCTTTCTTATGACCAATGTCTGACTGTATTTCTACCTTCATTGAGGGAAGCTGCAATGTTTCTGTAGGGTCTCCATCAACCAACATCCCTGTCCACTACCAGCTCTAAAACACTCACTCATTCTCTCTCTCTCTGACTGCCCCTCTCTTTCTCACTGCCTCTTGGGCTCATATCCTATTTGAAGTATAGATTTCTGATTACAAAAATAGCCTATGAAAACAATTGGTGGTTTGTGATCCACAAATGGAAATTCAATATAATGTGGAGTTGGGTATGGATCACTGTCGATTCAGATAATGAACACCAGAAAGGAATCTGCTATTGTTTGTGCTCTTGGCACATTGAGGCTTCTAACCCAGAGTAAATAGTCTTCCCATGAGTCAGAACCCACATTCAACACTCTTTCTCTCGCGGATGTACCTTCAGGTGGAGCTACAACCAATACCGCCGCACCAGTTAGCGATGAGGACATCTTTGGTCCAATGGTGTCCAACCCTCTGCCATCGAGCGACAACACTCAGGTACCAGCTCTGACCTGGCAACCCCTCTCACGCCACAACCCAACCGACGTTGCCTTCCTGCTTTCTCACACTCTCCGTTTTTCTATCCCTCTCAACTGATCTCCCTCGGTGCCTCTCTCTCTCAGACCCTCTATTTCTGTCCATCACTCTCTGTTTCCGTCTTCCTCAGTCGTCTGTGATAGTCCCCTGTGAAGACACTGTCTGTCTTGAGTGACAACAGACTGATGCGCTAGGCTTTATGTTCCTCTGCATTAGAAACACAGAAACAACACCTTTACCTGCCCCCCCCCCACACAAACACACCCAAACACACACACACACACACAGTTAAGTGTCGAGAGGTCCTACGCTGTTGTTTTAGTTTCTCAGTGTAAACAGGCAGTGTTCCCCAGATCCCCTGTCTCAGCTGACACTGTCGCTTTGTTAGGGCCTGTCAGATGAAAGGATCTGGATGTCACCAGAGGGAGAGGAGTGGGAAGAGGGTGGCGGTAACAGAGCGTTAGGGAAGGGAGGGAAGCGAGGACAGTGGAGGAGAGAGACAAATCTTAGCATCGCATGGAAGAGAAGAGCAGCTGTCTCATCAGTCCCAGAACAGATGTGGAGCGAGAGAGGGAGAGACGCGGCAGGGGGAGGGAGGGACTGAAAGAGAGCACTGGGGAAAGGGAGGTGGGAGATGTGAGGCGTGCGTGATGGGGAGTTGGATCAGAGAAAGGGCGATGAAATGAGTGCCACAGAAGTTTTTTAAGTGGAGGAATGGAATATATCTTGCTTCCTTGAGTGTCACATTTATGAAATAATAGCTATGAATGGTGTTGTAAGACCAGAGCTGATTAACCTCCCAGTAGTTGGTTAGTCCCATGCTTATAAGAGGAGCTGGCCACTGTACCTGGAGACTTACAGCATTTATGCTAAGTTAACTAAATGCTAACTTCATTATTTCCAAACTCCACGCTGAGACATAAATATCGTATCCGTGATCTAATCTGACTCTGAGTCAGAAACGTCACTAAATCAAACACTGGGCTGTGAGAGTGGCCACTGTATTTTCCATGTCCCCCTCCTATACTTCATTGCCCCCCACCCCCTTTACCAGCACACACACCGAGAACACGGATCACCTCCCTCTTGTTTCACAGCTCACAGCACACACCAACTACACGCCTCTGGGAGTTGGCCATCCCAGGACAAGAAACTGCCCCAGACTCTGAGCATGAAGAGCAATTATGGCTAGTTGGTTCCACTACCTCCATCACCGTGGCTAGCCTGTTACCAACCCCCACCTGCCCTTTCCTCCGTTCATAGTGGATACCTTTGCACTCTTGGCATATATGGACTCAGCCCAGACACACTGTGAAGTAATACACTTGCACACACACATCTCTGTCCTACTAGCTGCTTATGATTGTTTCTTCCAACTGAGCTGAGCTGCGGTGAACACACACACCAGACGCCACAGAACTGCATTCCCTTAGCTATTAAACTGCATTTCGATGTTCTCTGCTATCTCTAAATATGTCAATTATAAAAATGCGATTAAAGCCCTCCATGTGATGGGATTTGGGTTACAGCGAGGAGGCCTTTCTGTCTGTGGATTTAGTGAGAGACAGAGCGGCACAGTAATGGTGTTGTTCCCATCAGGCGGTTATTAGTCTTTCAATCTCCTCTCTCCTTGTCTCTCCGTAGCCCAGTGTGTGTTCACTAAAATAACACACCCACCCCTCCACCTACAGATGCAGTACAAACGCAGACACACAACCTTCTCTTGGGTTGGACACTAATAATCAGTAGGATTGTCAGCTGCAGATGGTTTGTGAAAAGTCTGGCGGGGGTTGTTACTGGGTGTGGGGGGTGGGGGGGGTTGGGTGTGTGTGGGGGCTGCCAAACCTGCAGCTAATTTTGATGTGTGTGTGTGTGTGTGTGTGTGTGTGTGTGTGTGTGTGGGTCTGAGCGTGTGTGTGGGTCTGAGCGTGTGTGTGGGTCTGAGCGTGTGTGTGTGTGGGTCTGGGCATGGGGGGAGGGTGACCACAACCCAAGCTGCTAGTTGTGGTGTGCCTGAGTGTAGAAGTGTATGAGTACTGACACAGTGGGAAAAGGCTGTTGGATGGAAATGCCACTTCTAATTCACAGCTTTGTGGGAAATCAGCGGTGGGGAATATAAACCCTCTGACTGGATAGAGTGGAGGGGGATCTCAATACATCTACCTGGACTGATGCATACTTTTCCCTTCACATTGGCCAGTCTCACGGCCCCTATTCTCCTCTTCTCCCTTTCCTCTCTCTCCTCCCTCTCCTCCTCTCCTCGCTCCCTCTCCCCTCTCTTCCCCGCCTCTTTCCTTCTACTTTACTAATGAGCCAGAAGGCTGTGAGACAGACGCACAGATGATCATACATT
The DNA here is from genome assembly GCA_016801105.1 of Esox niger. NCBI lineage: Eukaryota > Metazoa > Chordata > Actinopteri > Esociformes > Esocidae > Esox > Esox niger. Next base: position 7,655 of record JACXGJ010014437.1, read on the forward strand.
AGAAGCAGGCTTCTCATTGGGGCACATGCAAATGCCTGGGTATTTATAGAACATTGATACATATTTCAACACTCCAGAGCCTCCTGCTTGTCACCTTAATCTGTCTCTGCCCTAATACAGTGCAATGGTGTGTGTGTATATGTGTGTGTGTGTGTACGCACAGACAGTAAAGGTCACTCTCATAAATGTTTAAGTCTCTGCAGCAATTACACATTGTGTGTGTTTGTGTGTGTGTGTGTGTGTATGTAATCCCCACCATTTTCGTGTGTGTGTTTAATCACTGCTGTGTATGTGTGAGTGAATGTGTCTAGGTGTGCTCTTGTTCTTGGCTTAGTTTCTAGACGTGTGTGTTTGTGTGTGTACACCTGTGTGTGTGTGTGTGTGTGTGTGTGTGTGTGTGCGTGCGTCTAGAGTCTGGCTCCTTGTATGGGGCGGGGCACGGCTCCTCTGGTATGGTCGGACATGGTGCTTGTAACATCCAGATCTACGGTTTGATTCCCAGTGCCATCCATGTGCATGCTGTTTGCCTGCATTACTGTAATGTTGGTTAAAGCATCTGCTGAATAGCATGTATTATTATGGTATGTATTATTCATGATCACTCTGTCTCTCTCTGTCTTTTCTCTTTCTCTCTCTGTCTGTCTCCGTCACTCCTTTATCTCTTGTCTTTCGTATGTCCTTTTCTCTTCCTCTCCACTTAGCCCTTATAGCCTACCTTTTTCCTCCATTTTCCCCGTGCATTACGCTTAACCCTTTCCGTTCAGTTAAAATGCCGTGGCTGTATGTATGTGATGTCCGAGCCCAGGCTCATTGCAGTGTCTCATCGGTTTCAACTGGCAGCTGTTCTAAACATCTAACGCTCCTAACAAAAGTGTGTTCCATGAAAATATTGGATACTTTTTCTTATATTTAGCTGAGGTAAGGGAATACCGTGAATGGGGAACTGTCTGTATTCTGAAAGATAACACATTTGAGAAATATAATAAATATTGATTTGGAGTCTAAGAAAATCGCATACTCAAGAGTCCAACTGGAACTTTCCCGTTTCCATTTATGAGAACTCATGTCATTCACTGTGCCATTGTGTTTTGTCTTTGTTTGCTGTACAGTAACAAAGGATCAAGATATGCTGTATACCCTGAGTCAGCCTGAATAGTGTCTGTGTGTCATATTGTGAAGACACACACTGAAGTGCACTCATGACTCATGCTGCCTCATATATCCTTTCTGTTGGTGTGAATTGCCTTGAGAACGCCTAACACTAGATCCTACATTACAACCAAGCCAGCCATTAACAGGAAGCCCACCTGACCCAGACTGCATGACAAGTAATTGTGTGATGTTGGGGACACAGGGCTGTTCTCCAAATTAAACAGGAACGAACTATGTAGACGGGAAATGGAGACAACATTTTAGAGCTAATAAATAGTATTTTCTTTTGCTGTACCTTTTGCAATAAACTTTTTCTGATTGTTCTTGTTAGGGCTTTCACTAATGACTGTTTTGGAAATCAAGTCGTCTATCGATCATTCTGACAATTCAATAAGTTATTATAACACTTTATTGTTGTTGAAAACGCTTGTTTTAAAAAATGCTTTATTGCAAACGAAGTTATGATGTCAAGACGTGTTCCTAATAAACTGAGTGTAGACCAATTTCCTCATTTCAAGGGTTAATTGGTGTCTGGGTATGTTTCTGTTTGAGTGTGTGTGTGTGTGTGTGTCAGCCACTGTGTCACTCTATTCATCTCTCTTGTGCAGCCGTCTAATTAATATCATCCATCTCACTTAAAGTGACATCACCTTTATTCCTTCTCTCTCCCTCCCTCTTTCTCTCTATCGATCATTACTTGTTTTTGCATCCTGCTCATGCTTTTAAGAAAATCCATTTGGTCACAGTCATTTAGCAGACGCTCTTATCCTACGCGACTTACAGTAGTGAATGTACGCATTTATATACTATTATGTACACACACCCACCCACTCTCACACACACACACACACCCACCCAGCCACCCACCCACCCACCCACACACACATACACCCACACACCCACCCACACACACACACAGCATCCGTCACACACGTTGTCTGTGATGTGTTCATTTCCTGTCAGGCAGTCTCCTGTACAGCCCCGTCAGCGGGATCAGTGGGGGGGTCGCTCGGCGCTCCCCAGGCTGAGGTGGACCTCTTCAGTGAGAAGAGCAGCAGTGCCAAGACAGAGGACATGGCCAAAAAGCCCCTGTCCAAGGACTCAATCCTGTCCCTGTACAGCGCCACCACGGTCAGCCCCCAGCCTGCAGCCTCAGGTAATGTTCCAGACAGCAGGGGGATCCCAGCCGGATAGAGCCCAGGGGTCGCTGGTCCAAATCCCTGAGCTGACAAAATACATCTGTTGGTGTTGCCTTGGCAAGGCCCGCAGCCCACATATTCCTGTCGCTGTGGGTAAACGTGTCTGGCAAATTACCAAAATGTAAATGTATCATTTCTTATTAGTTATTTGGCATTGTTGCAGTTGAAATCTAGTGGAAGCAACTTTGAGGATGTATTGGCCGTAATGACATTATAATAAGCATTGACCCGGTGTGTGTGTGTGTGTGTGTGTGTGCGTGCGTGCGTTATGACCTCTAGCTGCTATGTATCTGGGCCAGCCTCCGATACAGCAGTTCCCCAGTCAGCCTTCTGGACAGCCCAACTTCCAGGCTTTCCCAGTAATGGGTGGAGCTATACCACCTACCACCATGATGGGCGGGGTTATGGCCCAGGGAGGAGGAGCGATCATGGCACAGAACTCCAGCATGATGGGCGGCATGGCAGTGCCAAATGGTTACATGGGCATGCAGCAAGGCATGATGGGGCCTCAAGGCGGAGCTATGCCGGCGGGGGCGGGATCTCCCCAGATGTACGGCACCATGCAGCAGGGCCAGTGGAATATGAACCAGGTGATTCCCAGGCACTTAGCACACACCTCTAACACAATACAGACATTCAGTTGGTGAAGTGAAGGACTGAGCCCATCACATTCATCCATTTCTTTCTCCCAAAGGTGACCCAGCAGATGTCAGGCATGGCCATGAATGGTGGGGTGGCAGCTCCGCCTGGTTTTGTCCCACCAGGTGCTCCCATGGGAGGGTGGGCGGGGCCTCCTTCGGGCCAGACCCTCAGCACCCAGCTGTGGAAGTGAGGGGGGGTCAGAATGGGAGAGCAACCATGTTCCCCTTTCTCCTTTACCTTGCCCCACCGAGCCCAGAACAGGAAACAACACACGGAGGGCCATCTACGGACTGCTTTCCTGTTCTCCCTCCTCCCCTTTCATCATTCTCTAGAGAGTCCCCCCCTTCTCCCACTCTGTGTTAAGAAGGGTCAAAGGGCAAGAGGGTTGAGTCTCGAGTGAAAACAGATTGGCAGCTGTGTGTCGTCTGTAACTTTTACTTTCCCCTTTTTATATTTTTTTTCCTTTGGTAAAACGATAAGCTGCTGGACAAATAAAACAAAAAAGAGTATAATAATCATAATATATCATTACCTAAACTGATACTGAGTAAATAGATATTGAAGTGAAAGATATGGCTTTTATGTCTGTGACTTTTCCGCCCCCTCCTCCCCAATCAGTCGTATGTGTGTATATTATACTGTCCCCTCCCAATCGTCCCCCTGGCCTATCAGAGCCCCTGTAGCAACGGTACGATCCAGTATGTGTCATGTTGTCTATTACCACCCCACCATTTTACTGTGGTGTTTTGTTGTGTGCAGTACAAGAACAAGCACAGTCATGTCTGATTCACACTACAGGGCCAAACCAAGCCAGGCTGAACTGGGCTGACCTGGTTAAACATCCACCACAGGTGCTGAAACCCACTGGAAATGTCAACGGGAAAAGACTATCTGAGGCCGCTCAGCGGGGAGGTCAAGCCGGCCGTGTAATGTGAAGCAGGCATTAGTCTGAGGTAAATAAACCTGGACGACAGTTGACGCCGACACGAGGTGTGTGTCGGAGGGGGGGGCTCGACGTAAGTCGTCAGTGATGACATGAAGCGAATGATGATTTGGAAAGTGTGGTGACATGATTAGCTTAATGGCATTGGAAGGCATCTGACCAGGTGGCCCAGCATCACTTGTACTTGGCTGCAACTCTCTGTGGTGACAAAGTCTCTATCGAATCTTTCTTTATGGCATTCAGCATATTATATAGTAGGGAAATGAATACAATAGAACAATTAGGGGCGAGTGGGTTTGCGCAAAGAAGCTACAGAGTCTAACATACACACACACAGGCGGACAGACCAACTCAGAGGTCGAAATTCTACACATACAGAATCACTCTGCCATACAATAACGAGAGGACACAGGAGCGCGCCCGTGTACACCCAGGAGAACGTGTCATCCAGGTTTATTTCTAATGGTGTTTACATTTTCTGGTGCCTAGTACAGAGAAAACTGATATTTTTTTCGTGCATTTTACAGTGAATAGACGTTTTTGTCCAATGACTCTTTTATTGTAAAAAGTTGTTTTTCTTTTGTTTTAGTTTTTTTCTTTTTCCTACTTTTACGAGAGGGTCATTTGGAATAAAGTTTGTTCTATAGTTGTTTGTCTTTATTCCATAGACACTGGAAGACCAGGAGACCCACATTAGTGCTGGCTGTGCACATCAGGTAGCTAACTACGGTCAATGTTCTAGTTTGTCATCTTGTTGATACATAAACATACACACCTTGTTTCATATTATCTGATCTTACATACCTCGCAATCAGACACATACACGCAAACTTACAGAAAAAAAATCTTCTTTTGTCCACACATTTCAGGCAAAAATACCTATTTAATGATGGGGTGGGCCTCATATTGCAGTATGACCACAAAGTCCTCTGGATAAGCACAGGCCAGGAGATGGTTTTCCCTTTGAGGAACAAATGGTGGAAGAAGACAGTACTTTTCTGTGTTTCAAAATGCATATTTGTGTTATTTCTTGTTATTTCTGGAGCGTTTAGCAAGTATGGAAGTCAATTGTCATTTTTCGTGCGATTTCAAACTTTGGAATGCAAAATGTATTAGGTTTACTGGAAGTTCTGTTGGCGTAAAATTATGCATGCGTCTGGAAAACGATGCATGCGTCGGAGCGAGGCAGGCGTGGCCCACGATGGTGGCATGTTCTTTTCAAATTTAACTGCTCACTGTCGTAAATGCCGATTCGCGGGCGCTGCCATTAAGCTTGTTCCGGTTTCACAAGCCAATTTCTGCAGTAATTCAGTACATGTGGAATGAATTTGAGCATATTTTTTCACGTTCTCCTTTCCAGTGTTCATTGCAACTTTGGTTGTCGTACTGGGAATTACGACCGAAGAAAACTGTTGCTCAGTTATTCATCATTGTTGATATTGTGAGCGTCAATTGTAGCGTTGTTTAAATGCATTATCGTTTTTTTATTCAAAATTACATTGAACAATCTTGTCATTCATAATGTAGATTGTAAACTTTTGTAAACACATTGATGACTAGTTAATATTAGTAAAATAGTTAACTTCATTAATGTTAGTCAATGTATTGTCATATAAGTTATCTTACATTTAGCTCATTTCTCTACTACGTCAATGTAATTAAGAAAAGCCTTCTTCACTTGGCAAGGGCAAAACGAGAAGCTCTTTTGCAGCGAAAACAAATGTTGCCAAGTCAGCTTGGTCATGAGGAAATCACATCAACATAGTACGTTTCAAATGTAATGCTTCTTATGCACGCTGCATTCTCACATACGATACCGTATGCTTTTGGGGTGGTTCTCAGAAGAGCACACTTGAAAGAACGAGAACAGAGGACGCAAGTACGTATTTTGAAACGCAGCCCTTTACTCAGGCCGTTGACCATTAAACATATGGTCAATATGCTTTCCCTCAATCTCTAGCATGCTAACGAGGGAGGACTGCTCTGCTCTGCTTACATTCTCTACACCCCTGCTACAGATTACTATTTCCACTGAGACATCTTCTACTGTTTCGGGACACCCCATTCACAGAGCAGGGGTAATTAGCAGAACAGAGTTGCCCCAACCCCGAACAGAAATGAGGGAAGCCGACATGTTTTGGCTTCTTCATTCCGTGTGCGAATGAATCCACCAATGACAACATTCAGGCAGCAGTTTCCATCCATGCAACTGGTCCAGACCGTCGTCTCTTAATCCATTTCAACGTGCTGAAACTTCAGTTCCAAAATGAGTGTCAGTCTGCGACCAATGGGCGTGTTGGTTGTCCTTCATTGTCACACCCCTTAGACCTCGATGACCACACTATCTTGTCGGTGTTTAGGCTCGTTCCCCAGATTCACCTTCTCTGTACGAGTGTGCCACACCAACACCTGAAACAGAGAGATGGTTAAAGGAACAGAAATTATTGGGTAGGGGAAAACAAGGGTTCCACAACAGCACAGAGACAGCATGGTAAAATAGGGTGCAGTGCAAAAATTCTCCCAACTAGCTGTGAGACACGAAGGCAACAAATGGACTGATATTTTTACCTTTTACTGTGGCCCATTTAGAATGACTTCCAACCCTTCCAATTGGGGTAATGTGTCAGTTCACTCCTATATCCAACCCAGTGGAGCATGATAATCTGTGAGTTCACTCCTATATCCAACCCAGTGGATCATGATATTTTGTGAGTTCACTCCTATTTCCAACCCAGTGGATCATGATAATCTGTCAGTTCACTCCTATATCCAACCCAGTGGAGCATGATAATCTGTGAGTTCACTCCTATATCCAACCCAGTGGAGCATGATAATCTGTGAGTTCACTCCTATATCCAACCCAGTGAATCATGATAATCTGTCAATTCACTACTATATCCAACCCAGCGGATCATGATAATCTGACAGTTCACTCCTATATCCAACCCAGTGGATTGTTATAATCTGTGAGTTCACTCCTACACCCAACCCAGTGGATCATGATAATTTGTGAGTTCACTCCTATTTCTCTAATCATAAACTCCTATTTCTTTATGATCTCTAATCATAAACTTGATGTTATTGGATTATGTGAAACATGGCTGAAGCCTGATGAATTTACTGCCCTAAATGAGGCCTCTCCTCCTGGCTATATTAGTGATCATGTCCCCCGTGCATCTCGAAAAGGAGGGGGTGTTGCTAATATCTATGACAGTAAATATAAATGTACTCTTAAACACATCACTGGTTTTCA
>JACXGJ010014438.1:0-14826 GCA_016801105.1 Esox niger
AGTTGCAGCATTCCCTGATGGCCCTGGAACAGGTCCAGTTCACCCTGGGTCTGAGCAGCTCTGTTGGCCCGGAGCGGATTGCGACCAACCACAGTGTGGGAGGGATGACCTTGTCCCAGGATCTACTGATGGGCACGCCAGCTGTATTGAAACTGAAAGCATAAAATAACTCTCCAAAGACACCAGGATCTAGAGTTATTGGAATGTTGCCATCTTATATTCTCTTTTTATGTTTAGCAATACTTAATTAACAGAGAAATTAGAAACAAGTTGAGAATTACAATATACAAAGTACATATAGACAGACAGATAGAAAGACCGATGAGTGAGATAATATATTGATTGTCTGATTGATCGATTGACCAGCAGCTTCCTCCCTCTGCTCCCATCAACTCCTTAAATTTCTCCACATTTTGTTGGATTATAGACTTAATTCATATGTTTTTATCTTTATTTTGGCCATAAATCCATACACCGTACCCCATAATGACAGAGTAGAGGCATGTCTATATAAGGTCCCACACATTGCAGTGACATCTGAGAATAGTGTGAAGGCACTCTTATTTCTGGCAAAGTTTATGAAAAATGTTGATAAAGCATTCGAAGTTTCCAGGAGCCCTGTCCTCTCCATTATTGTGAAATGGAAGAAGTTTGCAACAAGGACTCTTCCTGTTGGGCAGATGTGGCCCTAAAAGGGACCTATAAATACGTTGAGACAAATTCAATTCAATAAGCTGCTCTGCCTTCAGGATCCAAACAACCAGTTTCTTGTTAGTTCCTGGTTCTCACCCGTACCTCATGGGTTGGTGTGTTTGTCAGTTTAACTGTGTTGCTGCGTTTTCTGAAAGGCTGCATTTAAAGACAACTAAACATTGTTCTCTGTTTTTAATACACTCGCTTCCATCACACCTCACATCTTAAACCTCATTTTAGCAAGCAGTTGTTTATCAGCAGATCCTTTGTTGGTAGTATTACAATCTACAGTGGATTTTGCAGGTTTTCCTACTTACAAAGCATGTAGAAGTCTGTAATGTTGGCCAAGATCTCGCGATACATGGCCCCATCCATCCTCCCCTCAATACGGTGCAGTCGTCCTGTCCCTTTTGCAGAAAAGCATCCCCAAAGAATGATGTTTCCACCTCTTTGCTTCACGGTTGGGATGGTGTTCTTGGGGTTGTACTCATCCTTCTTCTTCCTTCAAACACAGCGAGTGGAGTTTAGACCAAAGAGCTCTATTTTGTCTCATCAGACCACATGACCTTCTCCCACTCCTCTGGATCATCCAGATGGTCATTGGCAAACTTCAGACGGGTCTGGACATGCGCTGGCTTGCGTGCACTGCAGGATTTTAATTCATGATGGCGTAATGTGTTAGTAATGGTTTTCTTTGGGACTGCGGTTCCAGCTCTCTTCAGGTCATTGACCAGGTCCTGCCGTGTAGTTCTGGGCTGATCCCTCACCTTCCTCATAATCATTGATGCCTCACGAGGTGAAATCTTGCATGGAGCCCCGGACTGATGGAGATTGACCGTCATCTTGAACTTCTAATAATTGCGCAAACAGTTGTTGCCTTCTCACCAAGCTGCTTGCCTATTGTCCTGTAGCCCATCCCAGCCTTGTGCAGGTCTACAATTTTATCCCTGATGTCCTTACACAGCTCTCTGGTCTTGGCCATTGTTGAGAGGTTGGAGTCTGTTTGATTGAATGTGTGGACAGGTGTCTTTTATACAGGTAACGAGTTCAAACAGTTGCAGTTAATACAGGTAATGAGTGGAGAACAGGAGGGCTTCTTAAAGAAAAACAGGTCTGTGAGAGACGGAATTCTTACTGGTTTGTAGGTGATCAAATACTTATGTCATGCAATAAAATGTAAATTAATTATTAAAAAATCATGCATTTTTTGGATTTTGGTTTAGATTCCGTCTCTCACAGTTGAAGTGTACCTAAGGTATAAATTACAGACCTCTACATACTTTGCAAGTAGGAAAACCTGCAAAAATCAGCATTGTATCAAATACTTGCCACTGTATAGATATAGTTAGAAACTGGGACTCTCTAAATAAAGTGTAAGCAATTTCTGTATATGAACTCAGTTGATTAGTTGGATCAAATCAAATCAAATTTATTTTATAAAGCCCTTTTTACATCAGCAGTTGTCGCAAAGTGCTTTCACAAAACACCCAGCCTTAAACCCTAAGGAACAAACAACAGTAGTGTTGAACTTCAGTGGCTTGGAGATTTGGTTTAGTAATTGTACTTTTGTTAATACATTTTTTTGTAAAAAAATAAAAATACACTCCAAATAATGAAGTTAGTAATCATATTACAGAGTTTCTTAATTTTAATTTAACTAAATTATTTAACATTGCAGTTAAGTTACTAGTGCTGCATTTTAGCCCAGATCTGAATATTAAATACAATAGTATAAAATACAGAAAAATAGAACGTAATATGTACACATGCACATACTATCAATTTCAGATTATGTAATATTTATAAAAATACACATTTCCACATTTTATTATGTCACGACATGAAATCAAAAGAGATATAATTATGAGTTATTGCCAAAGATCCACACAAATTCCATAATGTAAAAGAGAAGATTTTATTTTTTTAAAAATCTAAATTAAAAACCTATGTAAAAAATATTGATTCACCCATTTTTTTCAATATTAGGGAGACACCTTTGCAAAATAACTCAAGCAATTTCAAGTTGGATTGTGACCTTTGGTAAAAGCAATTTTTAACTTTTTCTAAATTTTCTCAGTCTTTTGCCACACTGAAAAAGCCAAAGTCCTGAGGGATGGTGGAGACATGAATCAGCCTTGTTGACGAGAAATCAACTGTTTCAAATGCTTCTGGTGACCTGAAACTCTGCAAGTGTTGGGCAGAAAGGGACTCTAGATAATAGGGTTTTAATTGTTGGGCGAGGAGAGAGGTAAACAGGGATAGAAAATGTACACATGTTGTAGTTCACAAAGCTATAAAATTACAAAAGTGAGAAAATCAAAGAGATTTGCATGGAGTCTTTCTTTTTGACCTTCTGAAGAATAACTTGCAACAACTGTCTTTGTTTTAGGCCAAAACAACAGATGCCTGTACACACACTGGAAGAAACACACTCTTCAACCTTACACCTCGACTGAGCTCAAAGGAATCCAGGCTGCTAGGTGGAGCCGCCAGTTTGACCCGGCGAGGGAACATGGTTTTCCAGAGATGTAGAACAGTGGTTCTCCTTGCTAAGAGGCACACATTATTTCATTAGTGTTAGAGTGAAATAGGAGTGTTGACACCTCTGAGTGACTCGATCTGGTTTGATATTTTGAAAGACAGTACCATCTCATGACTAGCAGATGGCAGTGGTAACCAGATTCTATGGAGTTCAGCCTATTACACACCTGCCTACACAGTATGTTTTGTATTTCACATACTTGCTCACACAGATAAGCCATTTACAAAATTTGTATTAATGTTGTAGAATACTTCGCAGATTTAGTACTGTATGTCAGAACATGTTAGACCCAAGAAACACTCTATAGAGTGTACTGTATACTGTGAGTTGGTCTATACTTTTTTCTCTGCTATGTTTTAAATGAAATTGTTTTCAATCATCTAAGCTTAAATTAAATGAAGCTTGCAGAGAGGCTAGTGGCTGATAGCACTGGTTAGTAGCCATTGGTGATGGTTAGCAATAGGTAGCACTTGTTAGTAATGCAATTGGGTTTGAGCCGTTTTACTGCTGGTTATGTGCTAGGCAGTGGTAGTTAGCAGTAGCAGTAGTATCTCTGGGTTAGAAACATCCTCTCAAGTTAAAAAACGTCCAAATGCATACTCACACCACACCTCACAAAGTACAAAGCTGTTGACTTTCGGTCTGGCCACATCATAAAACCTTATGCAATTCCTTGTCAGGCAGACCTAGTGGGTACCATCACATTCAACTGGAATTGGAACTTCCACAATATTGACATGCTATTTGAGCATTGCTTATGAAAATTGCAAACCAGTGAGAATAAGTAAAATATCAGAAGATATGTCTAGATAAGGCCATAAAAATAATACATAGAAATATTGATGAAGCCATAAAAGTAATATATAGAAATATTGATGAACACATAATAATAATATATAGAAATATTGATGAAGCCATAAAAGTAATATATAGAAATATTGATGAAGCCATAATAATAATATATAGAAATATTGATGAAGCCATAAAAGTAATATATAATATAGAAATATTGATGAAGCCATAATATATAATCTAGAAATATTGATGAAGCCATAATAGTAATATGTAATCTAGAAATATTGATGAAGCAATAATTGTAATATATCATCTAGAAATATTTATGAAGCCATAATGTATAATCTAGAAATATTTATGAAGCCATAGTAGTAAATCTCCGTTCCCATAAAAGTTGGGATGCTGTGTAAAATGTAAAGAAATACAGAATGCAATGTTGTGCAAATCATTTAAACCCGATATTCTACAGAAAACAGTACAAAGACAACAAATCATATTTAGAAACTGAGACGTTTATTTTTTCTTGAAAAATACATGCCCACTGAAATTGATGAGCTGGAAACACGTGTCAATGGACAGAGGCACAGGAACGCTTCTGAAAACCAATGTCTGTGAAGACTGTACATCACTACATCTATAAATGCATGTTTATACACTGCAATGAAAAGAAGAAACCACATATAAACAGGATCCAGAAATGCCAAAGCTCATTTAAGATTGACTGAGGAGAAGTGGAAAACTGTCCTGTGTTTTGACTGATCAAAATGTGAAATCATTTTGTGGAATCAGGGAGGACGGGTCCTCGGGGCTAAAGAGGAGAGGGACCATTCAGCTTGGTATCAGTGACCAGTACATAAGCCAGCATCTGTGATGGTATGGAGGTACATTAGTGTTCATGGCATTGGGTGACTTGGACATCTGCAAAGGCCCCATTAATGCTGAACAATATATACAGGTTTTGGAGCAACACATGCTGCCATCAAAACAATGTATTTTTCAGGGAAGGTCTTGCTTATTTCAGCAGGACAAACGGCACTGCATTCTCTGGGCCCAAGCTTATTTAAGATGGACTGAGGCAAAGTATAAAACCTGTGGTCTGATGTCTTTTTCAGGGAACGCCTTGCTTATTTCCAAACCACATTCTGCATGTTTGAAAAAAGCATCGCTCTATAGTAAAAGAGTCTGGGTGCTAAACTGGACAGCCTGCAGGCCAGACGTGTCATCCATTGAAAACATTTGGTGCACTATGAAATGAAAAATATGACAAAGGAAATCCTAAACCTTTGAGCAGCTGAAATCGTACAATCAAGCAAGAATAGGAAAACATTTAACTTTCAAAACTACAGCAATTGGTCTCCTCAGTTCCCAAACGCTTAACGTGTTGTTAAAGGGGTGATGCAACACAGTGGTAAACCGACGCCTGTCCCAACTCTTTCTAAACGTGTTGCTGGCATCATATTCATAATGGGCATGAATATATCCAAAGCCACAGTTCCAACATTTAATATGTTGTCTTTGTACTCTTTTCAATCAAATATAGGGATACCTGATTTGCATATAATTGCATTGTGTTTTATTGGCATTCTACACAGCATCCCAACTCCTTTGATACCATTGTTCTTTATTATATAGAGACAGAATAATCATATACCAGTAAAACCTAAAACCATGGTGTCTCATTGCAGTCATCAGATTCTGTAAAGATCCCTACATCAATTTTATCTACAGGGCTCTTTGAGTCCTGTGTGTCACTCCAAATGAATGTGTGCTTGTAAAAGGAAATGGGTCTATTGACAGAGTTTATAAACTGTATGTATATTTGGGGATTTTATTGTAGAAACACTCTACTGTTCCAGATTCATATAATCTTATTTAAATTATGTTATGTCTATCAGCTTGAAGGAAGTTACCAACTAGCGTTTGAGCAATGTTAACTGGCACTACCACAATGAGTGCAAGTCTATTGGAACACCTTGCAAAACTAACTCTAACTTCCTTCATACTGGATGCCGAGAAATACATTGAAAGACTCACTGATAATGAGATGTTATACAGAGTAGACTCACTGGAATGTTATATAGAGCAGACTCACTGGAATGTTATATAGAGTAGACTCACTGGAATGTTATATAGAGCAGACTCATTGGAATGTTATATAGAGCAGATTCACTGTAATGTTATATGCAGTAGACTCACTGGAATGTTATATAGAGCAGACTCACTGGAATGTTATATAGAGCAGACTCACTGTACTGTTATATAGAGTAGACTCACTGGAATGTTATACAGAGCAGACTCACTTTAATGGGTGGCCAGTCCTTGAGGAAAAGACCACTCCACCAACAATGGAGTCTCACTGTTTTATAGGTCAGACTGGGCTTTTTTGTGCATATCTATAAACCATCACCTGCAATGGGTACCACTCTATTTTCAGCCAACAATTCAGCTGTGTGTATTTTTTGTAGATTTTTATTTTCTACCTTATTTCCACACTGAAGTCAAACTCTGCTTTGAATCCTCTGGCTGTTTCAGCATAACATTGTTAGTGCCAATGTGGATAACAATGTCTCTTAACTCTCTGTACTTCACAGTTTCACACTTCGCCAGCCCTGACTTCAGATTGCACTGTTTGTCCTTGCACCCTGTGGTTAGGGTGAGGGGAGACCCTAAACCTAACCCTGCTTGGGTTGGTCAAGGTTGAGTAGCTACATTTATGTCCAGATTGTTTTTCCTGGTGTAAAAAATGTGGGTGAACATTTAAATACAGAATGTACCCTAAATAGTTTGTTAAAAGTAAAGGCGAAATACTTGCCATGTGGACAGAAAACGAACAAACAACATTAGTTAAGATACATCAGTTAGACGTTGGTTGTTAGACAATATGGATTTGTAGTTCTCACCTCTTCCTCTCACCCTCCTCTCCCTCTGGTTTTGTTTATGATAACATTGAAGGCCATCCAGTTTTCTGACCTGTGAACTCTGCATAGAGAAAATTACGGAATCCCCCCGTCTAAAACGACTCCTCATCTCTTTGATCTGCTGTTATATAATACATGATCAAAGGGAAAAGTGTGAATGAAATGTACAAATGTGGAGGAATCACGTTATTTACTGAGTCATTTGAAACTGTGATTATTTTGCTTTGCTTAATCAGCAGTGTCTTGCTGTTGGCAAACAGTGGGAAAATGTGACATTAAGGCTTATATAAGTGTGGTTTAGACAACCTCACGCCCAGAAACTCACGATCAAAACTGAAATGCTGATGAATCAGTTTCATTTCGGTGGAATTCCTCAAATTTTAAAATGTGCTTTGCAATTATGATGCTTTACAAATTTTGATTTAATAGACTTGTTACATTTCTTTTGAAAACAGTTGGTTACAAACAAAACTTTATGGTCAGTATACACAAACAAATAAAGAAAATAACAACAATAATTTTGCTGATTAATATTATGAATACAATTAATATAATTTTAATACTAAAACAGTTCATTTTGTGGGCATCAGTTTGGGTTAAGGTCAGCAGGGTCAGCTTCGGGTTAGGGTTAGGTTAGGCTTTGGGTTAAGGTCAGCAGGGTCAGCTTCGGGTTAGGGTTAGGTTAGGGTTAAGGTCAGGAGGGTCAGCTTTGGGTTACCTTAGATCGTGGTGTTTTAATTTCTTTGAGAAACGGGAACATCACTGATTAACTGGATACAGGATGAAGAAACCTGTGTTTGGGTCTGAGGACTGGATTTACAGGAACCATGTCCAAGCTGAAACTCGAGAGCATTTGGTTACTTGAGGTTTGGTTCTTCTCCCCGGAGGGGGAAAACCAGAGAAATGGTAGGATCATTTTTGAAGAAGGACAGCAAAGCTTTTTGCAGAGTCATTTTTTCAAGAATAACTAGTTTACAATTTTCTGCATGGTCATTTTCTTTCAGGATGTCAGTCAGGGCTGTCAACAGTTGCGTTTGATCTCTTTTATTTAAGGAACACAATAAGGGACTCAGTGTTTTATTGGCAGCAGGAGAAATTAATTCAAATGTTGCATTGTAGCGGCCTGAGTGGTTCTTATTTTCTTTTATAGGACTTTCATCCAGCCAGCTGTATAAGGTTGAAGTAATTATGACCAAATACCGATAATCATTTTATCAGTTAAAGTAAATACCTGTTGGCTGTGATCAGGGTCTACACAGTATCAAACAGCACTAGAAGAGTGAAAATAAAGCTACATAAAAAAATTGTAAAAATGGGTACAGTTATACAAGTACATACATTTATTTTTCGCGTTCATCAGTTAAATTACTGATGGTGAGAAAACAGACCAGCTAGCACATACCTCCTAAATAGTTCTGGGTTAATATGTTTGCTGCCAGTTCAAAAGAACTTGCATACACAGTCATTTTCCAGACTGACTAAATGATGCCAAACAGGCTACTACAGCTCTTTGGTAAAACATTAAGATGTGTTTTTTTTTGCAGTAAATGGAACCATTCTCTGGTCAGTTTATAAATGTAAGGAATATCCCAATGTTGTGGTGAACTGGACATTATTCTGCATTTTAGTGTACAACCTCAGGGGACATGGGGCTGTCACTCTGGGCTCCCATCACCAGTAAGCTACAAGCAGGGGCAGTGGTCATATAGTATTTTATAGTAGGAAACAACTGTTTATTTTTAAGGTAGGAAAGGAAAATGAAAAAGATAAGATACGATCTGATCTGTTCCTCATGATTGATATCAAGCGAAACTGTTGCCCAACAGAAACTACTCCCTCAAGTTCTTCCCTCCCTCTCCTCGCTCAGATCCTCCTCTCACTCCTCCTCTCCTCTCACTCCTCCTCTCCTCTCCTCTCCTCTCCTCTCCCTCTCCAGTCCCTCTCCTCTCCTCTCCAGTCCCTCTCACAGTAACATTTAGGACTGTACTTCCGTTGGTCACATCAGATTGGGCTCCACCTCAGTCTTCCCCTGCAACACTGTAAGTTCCCTGAGAGGTTAACAGGAGTTATCAAGTGGATGGCACACACACACGCACACGCACACGCACACGCACACACACACACACACGCACACGCACACGCACACACACACACACACATATCCGTATACATTAATATATGTATACAATTTACCGTATGCAGGCCAGAGTTACATTAAAGAGCCTGACATCCTCAGAAATCTCCTTTATGGTAAAAACCACGGATGTCACATTAGTCTATAATAATCTTTCACTGTGAATAATGTGATAATGAATCACTTTATGAATGATAAGCAGCTGATATCTAGAGGTTCCAGTAATCCTACTACTGGGTTGTTAGTCATCCTATAAACACATGCATAAATACACACGCACACAAACACATGCAGATATACACACGCACACAATCACATGCAGAAATACACACGCACACAAAAACATGCATAAATACACACGCACACAAACACATGCAGACATACACACGCACACAAAAACATGCAGAAATACACACGCACACAAACACATGCAGACATACACACGCACACAATCACATGCAGAAATACACACGCACACAAACACATGCAGACATACACACACACGCACGCATGCATACAGATATACATACACCCACTCACAAACATGCACATACACTCTAACACATAGACTCATATGCAAAAATACACAAAATCACAGAAACACAAAAACACAGACACACACACCAAATTGTATATAAATGCATACCCTGACACACTGCGCTGAGGTGGAACGACAAACTGAATCTCACATGTAAGAAAGATGTGAAACCTCAGAAGATGATAACAGAACAACGTGTTCCCAATGTACTGATGTTTCCTGATTATGGGTAGTGGAGACATCGTGTGTGTGTGTGTGTGTATGTTTGGAAAGAGAACCAGTCTGAACCTCTTAATAAGTACTCATTGCCCCACAGCTTAAACAGATGACTGTACATCTAAACAAAGTCTCCAGGGGGAATTACAGTGTATTTTAATCACTTCGGTAGTATTCACGCAGGTATGTGGTAATATTTCACCACTCTTAGTACGAAAACAAAAGAGATCATCAAAAAAGCCCTTTTTTCTAAACTCTAAGCACATCTGATATTGACTGGGCACAACTAACTACCCCAAACACTGCGTGGTGTTTTGGCCTGATGGAAGCAGAGGTCAGAGGAGGTGAGGGGCAGGAGAGGTCAGAGGAGGTGATGGGCAGCAGAGGTCAGAGGAGGTGATGGGCAGCAGAGGTCAGAGGAGGTGATGGACAGCAGAGGTCAGAGGAGGTGATGGACAGCAGAGGTCAGAGGATGTGATGGACAGCAGAGGTCAGAGGAGGTGATGGGCAGCAGAGGTCAGAGGAGGTGATGGGCAGCAGAGGTCAGAGGAGGTGATGGGCAGCAGAGGTCAGAGGAGGTGATGGGCAGCAGAGGTCAGAGGAGGTGAGGGGCAGCAGAGGTCAGAGGAGGTGATGGGCAGGAGAAAAGCTGTGTTTAGAATGCAGGTGATCCAGAGATTTCCAGGAAATGACTGCAACGCAGTGATGGTAACAAATGCAGACATGACCTGGGAATTTGGGATGCAAAGGAACAGTCAGAATACCACCGGCTCTCAGTAAAGCTCGACTAGAGAACATGGAGAGAAGGAAAGATATAGAGTATAATAATATTTAAATATTGTGAAATTGATCTACTTAGTGTTTAATCTATTGACATTTAATATGTATTGTGTATCTCATCTGTCATCATTCTCCTACAGCACTCTCTCATCTCTACGTTATCGCTTTGTCTCATGTCTCTTTCTCATAACTGATTGGTATTCATAGAGTCCCTTGTCCCAGACAGTAACCCAGAGACCACAGACAGCTCACTCATCAAATGCGTCCTGTTCACAGTCAAACCCAGAGGTTCACCTGAAACCAGCCTCAAATCAACTATGGGTAATTGTAAAGCACAGAACTTTGACAGATGAGTCATATTGTCTCCTTTTAAACCCTATTTGGGTTCCCTTCACGTGAAGCAGCATTTCCTGTACTCAGTCCTGGGGACCCCAACTCTTGCACATTCTGGGTTTTGCCCCGACATTAATCAACTGTCAAACAACCCTTGTCTGTTTGAATCAGTTGTGCAGTAGAAGAATTCCAAACGAAGGCGCACCTGAAATATGCTGTACTTCCACTGTCCTAACAAACTCTAAAGGAGATTAGAATAAATGACAGTATTTAATAAAAAATAAATGTTCATGACTTCAATGAGAAACAGTGTTCTCATATCAGACTAGGTCATTATTAATAAAACGTTTGCAGTTAAGTGACAGTATGGATTTAATCGGTTTAGTGCCCTTGGGAGACACAAGTATGAATTTAATTATTGTAGTTCATTGCTGGACATGCAGAATGACATTCAGAAATCTTGATTAGGAAAAACAGGAAAAAATATAGAAAGCAGAAATCAGACTCATTTTGATTATCTGAATCATGTTTGATTTATATATAGATCAATCTGTTTACTCTTTACCAGGAATCTACTCTCTCTGTTCCCTTCCATGGTCTTGAAGACGTGGATGGAGGGGCGAGTGTGATTTAAAAGTTTCCCCAACGTAATAGACATTCATGACATAATGTGTTGCATCATGAACCCCAAAGTGAGTTATGATTTGTTAACCCTGGTGTTGCCAGGAACTCACTCCCTCTGCTCCTCCCACAAGAACGAACGTCTTTGCAAAATAGGTGAAAAGCTTTGCATGGTGAGGTATAAATCATCTGAGCTAAAGGACAGAAAGTACACAGGTTCTCCAGTCTGCTGCTGAAGACAAGCAGAAGATAACCAGAAGACAACCAGAAGACAGCCAGAAACAATAGACTCTTTAACAAGACAAGGCCACTATCAGAAGTAGAAGATCCAAACGTGCAGTCGACTCCAGTAGAATATTTTAGTGTTGTAATGGAATCCAGGATGTCTTGCCACTCTGTGCTCCTCTTCCTGATGCTGGTTGCCATGTTACAGTGTGAGCATGCCCAGACCAGAGCTGTGACGTGCTCTGACCGCTGCTGCTCCTTCATTGAGGGCTTTCCTGTCCGTCTGAAGGAGCTCCGCACTGCCTACTCCAATATCCGAGACTACTATGTAAGTACTCCGTATTATAAAATACTAATGTATTACTTTGATGACCTATAATACACTGTAGAATACTATACACTAAAATATTATTCTAGACTATACAACTTCACTTTATTGTACTTTTATAATATTCTATGGTATATTATATCATTATAATGTAATGTTCTACTTTATAATGTACTATAATACTTTACTATACAGTATTATACAGCTTCACTGTAAAATACTATACTATTAATATATAATATTATATAGTTTTACTATAATGTACTATACTTCTTTACTATACGGTACTATATTTATTCTTAGCCCAGCATTAGCCCAGCAGTTAGAACATCTGACCAGCAACTTAAGGTTCCTAGTTGGAATCCCAGAGACAACAGGGAAAATGTCTTATTATTCTGTCATGGGGCAAAGCAGTACTCCCTAGTTATTCTTATGTTGTTCCTGTGGAGTAGAATGAGTTCACAGAACTTACCTGGTAAAATAAGTGTAAAAATTACAAATACCATATTGCTTTACAATGACTTAAATTACTTTATAATACTCTATTATACTGTACTATATTTAACTTTTTTCCGCATAGATATTAACAGACTATAAAACAGTGTATGTTTTCTCTCTACTGAACTGTACTATTTGACATTACTTTAATATATTAAAACACTTTAAAATACTGCACTATAAAGCAGTGTTTTTCAACCCTGGTCCTGGAGGAACACCACCCTGCATGTTTTAGATCTCTCTGCCCTCCCATACCTGATGTAGCTCATCAAGGACGTGATAATGAGCTGATCACTTGAATCAGGTGTGACAGAGCAGGCAGAGATGTAAAACATGCAGAGCAGTGTGCCTCCAGGACCAGGGTTGAAAAACATTGCTATAATCTACTATAATATCATATAACATAATATAAAAAACTATTGTACATAAGTGCTTTCTAAATACTAGGGACCTCAAAAAAGGTCAGAGGAAATTATTTTTAATATACCATACTATACTAGCATGGCAGATAGCTTTACCAGAAATCAAAATGTAGCTTAACTTAATCTGTAAGGTGAGAAATAATTCATTCTGTCTTTGAGCAAGACATTAAAATGAATAGGGTGAGAATCAAGTTAAATGTTCCACATTGTGGTTGCACTCCACATCTCTCTAATTCAGAAAGATTAAATGTCCAAACCAGGAATTCCCTGCACAATAATTGTCAAAACCAGGAATTCCCTGCACAATAAATGTCAAAACCAGGAATTCCCTGCTTCAATAAATGTTAAAAGAATGACCAAATAAAGAGGTTCTACACTGTGTGAACTTGTGATGCCCTAATCTATATCAGAGACGTGACCCTGAATCTTTGTGTTTTCAAATCTGCAGCCATTTATAGTTCATCTGCTTCCAAATGAACTATCCCATTATACGTTTCAGTGGGAAACATTGGGGTTAAAATCTAAAACGTTCTCATAACCTTTCAGATGTGACTTCATGCACGTGCACAGTGTCTCGTGCATGTGGCCCACTTGACTTTATGTAAAACTGACATGACACCACTGAGACTATACTTTGTCTGTGTTGTTCTCAGGAGGCCAATGACGGCCTGGAAACAGCTCTGCTGGATGAAAACCTTCTGCACAACTTCATGGTGAGTTCAAACCCTCTGTGATTGTTTTCAACAGCAGAACAAGTCTTTGATCTGAAACATTTGAGCTGGTTGAGGTGAAGAGCATCACTCATTGATGCTTCAATATTTAGAAGCTATTACGAAGGCTTTCCTATAGGTCTACAGATATTGCATTGATGTCTTTTAGATGAACTTTCACTGTGCCCACATCTTGACTTTGGGCTATTTAGGGTTACTGAAGGGCACTTAAGTTTCATTTGAGTCAATTATTGTCTCAGCGTTGTCAGTGCTGTTTGCTCTAAATTTCAGTTAGCCGTGTTAGGACTCAAAGCATTATTTTTCAGTGTTACAAACCTCTCTACTTCCTCTTCAGAGCCCTTTCGGTTGTCACACCATAGACAGGATCCTCAAGTTCTACCTCGACACAGTTCTACCCACAGCTGTGAACAACAACGAAACACAAAATGACCTAAAATCTCCAATAGACTCAATCGGAAACATCTTTCATGAGCTGAAGAAGGAGATGATCCAATGTGTGAGTAGCCTGGTTCCAAACTGTGTGATGTGAAACTGCCTAGCTCTGCTCACAGCCGATCGCTAAAATGATATTTGCTTAGGTGGTGTTTCATATAATTTGAAGTTGAAAGGTTTTGTGACGGAGCCAGTCTCCCTTCCTGGAAACATCAGTGTCAGGGAGTGACATGTGTTCTAACCCCAGCATGAAATATTGGCCAGGGCCCCTGAGCAGACTAGCATCCACAACTCTCCCACGCTACACAGAAACAGGCAGAGATGTGTGTGTTTTAACAACTCTGTAGTAGCTGTCAAGAGTTTGCAACTAATATTGCAACTGGTGGTGTGACAGCATACTACGAACACAGTACTAATCTATCTCTATCTTTCACTTTCCTCCACTCTCTCTCTCTACAGAGGAACTATTTCTCCTGTAAGAAACCTTTCGACATACAGGAGTTAATCTCTTCTTATAAGGGGGTGAGAATCTATGAGTGTCTGTGTGTATTCATGTGCTTGTGTGTGTGTGTGTGTGGTTCTTCTAATGGGAGTGTGTGTGTGTGTGTGTGTGTGTGTGT
>JACXGJ010014439.1:0-14769 GCA_016801105.1 Esox niger
CCCGCCCACACCCGACGCCGAGCGCCCGCCCACACCCGACGCCGAGCGCCCGCCCACACCCGACGCCGAGCGCCCGCCCACACCCGACGGTGGGAAAGTGAAATAAAACTGTAACTTGAGGACATCAGTAATGTCATGGTTTAAATTCTGCATTATATGTCATATTTTCCAATGACCGGGGACCAATCAAAGTGATCAGTCAGACCAAATGGTCCCCTTGGGATTGCAACAAGGAAATGTAGTGGTTCTTGTATTATTTTTTTCAATGTTTTGGGCCAAGGTGAAGACATTTTGCAAATGCTGACATTATTGACTGAAGTGACATTATATAATTGAAGTGTCTGGACAGCTCTTGTTAATATGAGCAGACCCTTAATCTCATGTTGCCTGCTCCACTTGGCTTGAATGTGTCTAAACTGTTATGGCTGTACACTCTTCGTCTGCTTCTGTGGTTTGCCAATAGGAGTTTAAAAAAATTAAGAATTGACCTACTACCCCAGAAGGAAAAACTGTGTAAAGCCCCAAAAGATGTCTACAAAATTCAGATTGTGAAACGGATATTCAAATCTGCACTAATTATTAGAACACCTGCAGAACATATTTGGTATACCAGAATGATATACAGTCCATACTAATGACTAATTCGCCAATGTGGATTTAATCAATTTGAAACTCATCAGCAGGTAATCACTGTCTAAACCCAGTGAACTGGTTCCTGGCATTCACTAACAAATCCCACCAAAAGGAACGAATGACCCATTCCTGGCAGAAGACAATGGAACCTACAGAAATCCTCTTTAAGTTGCACATTTTAAATAGTCTGCTGCTGAAATATGTAGGGCGCTCTCGAGGCACAAGACCGGACGTGGGGGGGGGCACAGCCTTGACACGCCTTCACTCACTGTGTGTGTGTGTGTGTGTGTGTGTGTGTGTGTGTGTGTGTGTGTTTACACCGCGTTTACGCACCAGAGACATGATTCCACCCCTGGCTTCCTCCCCCTCCATCACACACAGGCGTGCCTGCACTGGCACTTTCATGCATGAAGCTCATTCTTGGAATTCCTGTCTCATAGTCTGGCTGAGTCACTCTGGGTGGATGGAACCATCACATTCCTCAGTTTGAATGAGAACTGTACACAGCTACAGGGCACACACTGCTTGTGTGCGAAATAAGATTTTTTTTAATGTATGGGCTACATAGCGGACCAGTCGGTGTTTTGAGACACTAAAACCTATTATTGAAAATGATGCAGTCATTTTACAATACTTCAAATACACACATGTATGAATAAAACAAAACTGAATGAAAGGTGAGCTAGCTTCAAGTGGCTGTTTTAGTATGTGGAAGACTTTTTTACATTGTCACCTGTTAACATTTCTAACTAATGTGATATGTACACATACATACAGTTGATATAAAAAGTCTACACACACCTGATAAAATGGCAGGTGTTTGTGATGTAAAAAATAAAAACAAAGATAAATCATGTCTTTTCCACATTTAATGTGATCTGTAATGTCAACAATTCAATTGAAAAACAAATAGATATCTATGAGGGGGATTTTTTTTTATCACAATCTTGTTGCATAAGTGGGCACACCCTTAAACTAATACTTTGTTGAAGCACCTGTTGATTTTATTACACCTCTCAGTCTATTTGGGTAGGAGTCTATTTGCATGCCACATATTGACGTGGCATTTCTTTGCAAAAGCGCTCCAAATCTATCAGATTGCGAGGACATCTTCTGTGCACAGCTCTCTTCAGATCACCCCACAGATGTTCAATTGGATTCAGGTCTGGGCTCTGGCTTGGCCATTCCAAAACGTTAATCTTCTTCTGGTGAAGCCATGCTTTAGTGGATTTGGATGTCTGCCTTGGGTCATTGTCATGCTGAAAGGTGAACATCCTCTTCATATTCAGCTTTCTAACAGACACCTGAAGGTTTTGTCCCAAAATTGCTTGGTATTTGGAACTGTACATAAGTCTTGGTTCCAGCTGAAGAAAAACAGCCCCAAAGCATGATACTGCCACCCCCATGCTTCACTGTGGGTATGGTGTTCTTTGGGTGATGTGCAGTGTTGTTTTTGCGCCAAACATACCTTTTGGAATTATGTTGAAAAAGTTCAACCGTGGTTTCATCAGACCATAACACATTTTCCCAATTGCTTTTGAGAGACTTGATGATGTTTGTTTTTGCAAACTTCCGCCAAGCTTGGATGTTTTTCTTTGTAAGAAAAGGCTTCCATCTTGCCACCCTCCCCATAGCCCATCTATATGAAGAATACGGGAGTTTGTTGTCACATGTAGCACACAGCCAGTACTTGCCACAAATTCCTGCAGCTCCTTTAATGTTGCTGTAGGCCTCTTGGAAGCCTCCTTGACCAATTTTCTTCTAGTCTATTCATATATTTGAGGGATGTCCAGTTCTTGGTAATGTCTCTGTGGTGCCATATTTTCTCCACTTGATGATGACTGTCTTCACTGTGTTCCATAGTATATCTAATGCTTTGGAAATTCTTACGTACCCTTTTCCTGATCTTTCAACAATGAGATCCCTTTGATGCTTTGGAAGCTCTCTGCAGACCATGGCTTTTGCTCTGAGATGCAACTAAGAAAATGTCAGGAAAATCCTACTAGAACTGCTGAACTTTGTGATTAACCAGAGTCACTTTAAATGATGGAAGCTATGTAATGACTATTTACCAGAGTTTGAATGTGACTGGTTCATTCTGAATACAGCCACATCCCCAGTTATAAGAGGGTGGGTACACTTATGCAACCAGGTTATTGTAAGATTTGTATTTTTCGTTTTTTCCCCCCTCAAAGATTTCTGATTGTTTTTCAATTGAATTGTTCACACAATAAGTCACATTAAAAGTGGAAAAGTTCTGAGATGATTTATCCTTGTCTCATTATTTTAGCCCAAAAACCCCTGGCATTTTAACAGGGGTGTGTAGACCTATTTCTAGTCACTGTACATATATATTTTTTTCATCTATACAGTAAAACGTTTTTTACATGATACCTCAGTCTGAACAATTATCCACACTTACAGTGGACAATATTATATTGTGTGCGGATGTGTATATATGTCCCTGTTTTAATGCATCTATGAAGTGTGTGTGTGTGCGTGTGCGTGTGCGTGTGCGTGTGCGTGTGCGTGTGCGTGTGCGTGTGTGTGCCCGAGCACTATGAGCCACTCCCAGGGGTGTGTGGGCTCTGGCTCCATTTAGAAATGATTCCATGCTGTCAGCCACTAAATGAGCAGGCCACTCAGAGCAGAGGGAATTAGACAGAGGGAGAAGGAAGAGAGACAAGAACAGATATTGTTAATAACGGTTGAAACACTGAAAAAGGAGAGGGAAAAAAGGAATATGGGGCACGTACTGTAAAGAAACAAAGAAACTGAAGAAGAATAAATATTAGAGGGAGAAAGATGGGAGAAGGACAGAAGCAGACATAGAAATACAAAGATAAAACACATACATACTGCCCCGTAACAGAGAGAATATAATACATCGTTAAAAAAGAAAAAGAAAAGCCGAAGAGAACGACAGACAGAGAGTGACATACCAAAAGGTCATTTCTTTTGAAATATTTTAAAGAAAAATAGAGGCAGAATTTTTCCAATTTAAAGAGCTTTACTGGCAAGGAAAAAAAAATTATTGCCAAAGCAAGTGGGATTTTTCTATAATTTTCTTACAAATACGAGGGAAAAATAAATGACATAAGCCAAAAGTAAACAACACACAAGTATAAAAAAGGATTAAGGTACACCAAGAAGCGAATTGATCATTAAAAACCCTTTTGCAAAACTTATTTAAAAAAAGCAGTAAAACTGGCCTTCTTTAGAGGAGTTAAGTATCTGGAACATCAGCTGGGTATGAAGAGGCACCTCTGGGATGCAGGTCTTCTAAGCAGTTGCAAAGATAAAGCCATTTCAGACAGGCCAATAGAAAAATTAAAAGATTAAGAAGGGCAAAACACATACACTGGACACAGGAAAATATTTTATGGACAGAAATCTAAGTTTCAGGTGTTCGGATAACAAAGAAGAACATTTGTGAGATGCAGACCAAATGAAATGATGCTGAAGGAGTGCTTGACACCATCTGTCAAGCACGGTGCAGGCAAAGTGATGGTCTGGGGGTGATTTGGTAGTGTTAAAGAGGGAGATTTGTACATGGTAAAAGGGATCATGAAGGAAGGCTATCACTCCATTTTGTATTGCGCTTGGAGCATATTTCATCCTAGAACAGGACAATGAACAAAAGCATAGCTCCAAATTATGCAGGAACTATTTAGGGAAGAAGCAGGCAGCTGGTATTCGGTCTTCAATGGAGTGGCCAGCACAAGTCACCAGACCTCAACCCTATTGAGATGTGGGAGCAGCTTTACCATAGGGTAGGTAAGAAGTGCCCAGCAAGCCAATACAACTTGTGGGAGGTGCTTCCGGAAGCATGTGGAGAAATCTCTTCAGATGACCTCAACAAACTGACACCTAGAATGCCAAAGGTCTACAAGCCTGTAATTAGTGCAAGTGGAGGATGCTTCGACAAAAGCCAAGTTCTGAAGGACAATCATTTCAATAAAAAAAAAAATCATTATTCATATCAATTACTATATTTCCTATTAATTTTGCTGTATTTCTATAAAGGTAAAACAGCAACATAAGTTTTATATAGTTGTAAATTAGGTTGCACAATTGTACAAAAATATGGAATTACTTTTGTAGTTGTATAAACAAAATATAAATGCAACTAACTTAATATTTGGAATCATGCAACTCATTATCAGGCTGTCCCTCTAAACCAGATGACCAGGCAAGGAGGACACAGATAAGAGGTTACCATGGAGCCAGTGGCAATTTTGAAGGAGCTACAGGTCATTATGGAAAAGACTGGTGATGGTATGTGCGTATGTGACCACACACGCGCTCTAAAAATCAGGCCTCTATTGGAGGATGGCAAGAAATTTAAGTTAAATGCCTGACATCTGAACATGCATTGTTCAGACATCTGAGCAATTTAGTTGTCCCCAAGAAAAACAAAATGAATTGCTAAGGCCAAGGTTCAGGGTTTACAGCATTCCAGGTGATATGCTCTTATCCACAGTTTCCCATTCACAGATAAAGCTTAGTCTTCCACTGACAATTAATCTGAATGACATTAATCTCCAAGGAATATATATTCTCAGTCCTGGAACAGCCATAATCTGCGTTGGGGGTAACTGCCCCATAGTGTAAATAGGCCGTAAAATGCCACCGGATTAATACCAACAACCATGCCGGCAGGTAACAGGCTATCTTTAAAAAGGTTTTCTGGAAGCGCTTTTTAATCTACCACAAGAGAGTAACCATTAACATGATTATAGGCAGGGACATTCCAGTATCAGAAAATGTGAGCAATTTGTTAAATCGTTTGATAACCTTACAACTTATACAGTTGATTGGTAATATCTAAATCTAAAGGGTGTGTGTGTGTGTGTGTGTGTGTGTGTGTGTGTGTGTGTGTGTGTGTGTTTGTGTGAGAGAGGGGGGTAATTCAGCCTCTCATGGGAGTATTGCCACTATTCATTGGAAACTACTGACTGAATTAAGGATATTCATATTTACAGATGTACGTGCATGTGTGTACTTGTTAGTGGAAATTGACTACACTGACAAGATGACCTGGGATTTCATTACAATCTGCGTTTATTTCTACTCATGGTTGACATTCAGAGGAGAAGGACCTGGCAGAAAAACAAAAAGCCACACACAAACAATTCAACAGAAACTGTTAATTATTCAGGAAACCTTACTGGAATGTGTATGATGTAAAAAAGTAATAAATATTAACACACAAATAAATCAAGCAATTCCTAACAATGTCTTTTCAATTATGTTTCATAGTTTCGAGTTCTAACTTCCACCCACAATGTCATAGTTTGTACAGTTATACTCATGATAAAAGGCAAACTGAGAAATAATTGCTGTAAAATAAATTCACTTTGAATACATTGCAGTTTGACTTAGAAAACATATGACAATACCAGAGAGTAATTATTTAACAGAATAGAAATGTAGGTATGAGCTCTTTCTAAGGGACCCAATTTAATGTCACACCACATTTATTTTATTTAACTAACAGGTATTTGTACTTCATCCATTCCCATCTCATTTAGAAGATACAATAGTGGCATCTACAATACAGTATATTTTTGCTAGCTTGATGCATTAAATTGTAAGCATCACTAACAGCAGATTTTATCTCCCTGTGTATTATTTTGTGTCAGTGTGTGGAAGAGTAGCCAAGATAGTTGTCCAAATGTCAATGAACTAACGTGTTTGAATTCATTGTGTAGTAATTTTTTTTTTTACAGTTTAAAAATAGAAGGGCACGTGTGATTGTGTGTACAGGTTTTACCATCCTAACACCTACCAAAACTGACAGACATATTAAAACAATAGGAAATAGGAATATGTGGTGACAAATCACTTGTCCCGATGAGGACTAAGGCTAGTTTTCACTTACGGGTGAATGTTCATGTTTAGCGGAAAAGTTAGGATTGGGGTTAAGTTAGTGGTAGAAACAATTTCTTCTCTATTCGCTATTTACTCTGGCTGCTTTGTATTCTCTTCCATTTCCAAGCGATCCCACACAGCTTCAATTACTTTAAGGTCATTGCCCTGAAGTGACAAATCTAAAGATATGAATGTTCCAGCTGCGCACTTCCACTCCAAACTAGGTCTTAATCATCTTGGGTTCATTTACTCTCATTTGAGTCATTATCACATTGAACCAATGTTCTTTCCAATCAGACAAAGATGGCCATAGCTTACGAGACTTCTCACGGCCTAAGTGTGTACTTTGGTTCCAGATGAACCTGCCAGATGCGTAGTAAACCCAGGATTTCACTTTGGCACTGGATTGCATTTTGCAATGACCTCTGAACATGTGGTCTAAATTTTCAGTGCCAAAAAGTGTGTCCAATTTTTTGCATGTGCCTCTTTCACTATTGGAATTTCATGGCTAACTGAGGTATGAAAGGGATTTTAATTATAGATTATGCACAGATAAACAAAATATTACACATCCAGCCCAATGGGTTATTAAAATATTGTCAATTTTGCAGTCCAGATTACTTTCTTTAATTAGTACTGTTACTGAAATAATGTTGTCCACTGCAGAATTTCACTTTTTTCAAATTGCCCAGATTCTTCACATTTGGTCATGACATTTACTGCACCCATCTCACAAGAAATAAGTATTCTTTTACACAATAATTTACTTAAAAGGTGTTTGAGTAAATTAACACTTACAGTACTGCCAAGATACATTACCAAACTATTTTCTCAGGTTGTCTAAGACTTCGGTATGGTATTTTGGGTGTGTGTGTGAATGGACCAAACCCAGGTCTGCCTTAGCACCAGCGGCCCCTTGTTGTCCTAATTGCAGCATGTCTTGGCCGTTAGTGCTAGCAGGCTGTGGCTACCCCAGACGGCTCTGAGGAAATGCTCATCTCCTAATTAGAAACGCTCAGGAGAGCTTTCAATGGACTACTACTTTTCCTGTCTTTCCCAATTCTCCCGTAGAACACATCTCCTGTCCCCTATGCTCCCCTCCTCTTCCACTCATTCGCACTTATACATTTATCTCCCTCTACATCCAACACCAAAACCCCCTTAATCTCCTGCTGTCTAGAGCCTGCTGGCTACTGAAGTTGAGGATGAAGAAAAGAAATCAACAACAACAGCTGATTGGATGACAAGGCGTAATTATGCGTCATACAGAGCGACGCCTGCAGGGTAAACACCTGACATGATATTGCGAAAGCCAATGAGGAAACTCCTAGCGTTCTGACTGCTCTGCCTTTTAAAGGCAAGTTTATAGGCAACTATAAAAAAAAATTACATTAGTGCATTATGACATTTTCTGCAGACTGACATTAACCTGTTGGAAACTGGGACGTGCTGGAACATGATTATATTGTTTTAATATTATTTTGTCTTGAATACTTTTTTTACTTACTTTTGGACCAATGGTGATCAGTCATCATATTTAAATCGAACGATACTAACAAGTTCATGTACCTACTTAATTCCATATATTATTGTGCTGGTAATAATTGGAAATCTTATTGTGGTGATAATTTGCTTAGAAGATCCAAACAATTATGTACGGCATTTGAAGAGAGCAATCGTTGATTTACAAAGGCTTTTGTTACGATTTTCCCATCCAGAGCTGGTTAACTGTACAGCCAAGCCCAGCGCTATGGAACTGAGGAAAATTGAACATAGGCAAAACGAGGGGATCATGCTGCAGTCACACAAAATAAAATGTGCCCACGAACAAACAAGGAGCTAATTCATCCTGAAAATGAAGTCACCGCCTACAACAGAATCATGGAGATGGGCTATCACCAAGGAATAAAGACTTCAGCCATCAACTTGTCCAGTCTCTTTCCTTCTCACTCTTTCCCTTGAAACCTCTCTCCTTCCACTGTCAGTCCCCCTCCATGTTACAGCTGATGTATTGAGGCGATAGGCGAAGAGAGAGGACAGCTCTCACACTACTGGTACATTGGCTCTGAAGGGCTTTTAAAGGGGAGATATTTAAGCAATCATACCCAGAATGCAACCACTACCAGCTGTATTCCATTTCTGGATGAAGTACCGTGCAGAGGAAGGACTTTTTTAGTACCAGTTTCATATTCTGGTTAGCCAGCTGTTTGACAATGGGAGGAAAACACTGTTAAAGTGGTCCACTATTGAAGCTGTTACACAACAGTGCTTATACTACTGAAACACCCACCTGGAGCATCGGGTTTCTGAGCATGGGGGGTGTGTGTGTGTGTGTGTGTGTGTGTGTGTGTGTGTGTTTAGTTTTTTGCATTAAGCCAAAAATTCAGGACCTCAAAGTAAAAATGAATGCTTAAAGTTCAAATTTGTTCAGAGCTTTCTCTCAGTAAATTCTGATACTCTACAAGTAGGTAACTCGGGTATCACCTTCCTATGCGTTCAGAGCTTGCTAGTTCTAACGAGTCCTGAATGCTGCAAACAGTGTCCTCGCAGAAGTTGTCCCCACAGAGACACCTGTGGTCATATGGGCCCTAACCCGAACTAACAAGCCTGCTGTGTTCAGATGACATAGAATCAGATTACACTGACCGAGTTACACAGAAAACTGATATATTCAATGACTGGCATAGTAAAGAATGCAAGGAGAAAATCACATATTGGAAATAGGGGAGTGGTGAACTTCACTGCATCTCACCAGAATGACCAACGTGTTCACAAATACCCCCAGAAAGCTGAGAACATACAATTTAAGCTTACACTATTTATTTGAATACGAATCCAAGGTCTTGAGAACTAAACTCATAAACAAACGAACGAATCATTGCCTAATGTTCCAGGGGCACTGTATTATAGAATGTGGTTAGACATGTTGGTCATGATTCTGAGGAATGCCACTGTTTCATACAAGAAGCACTTCGATCTGTGTCCACTTCTAATGACATTGGGGTATATACTGTAGATACTAAGCTTAGCCTTGCCTGTGCAGTGTTGCATTCTGGGCCAGAAACCCCAATGACAGATAATGACCCCAAGCCACTGCCCTGTTACTAATCTGAAGGTGGCTGTCAAGCGACACCATTGGCCAACACTATTGACTCATTAGATGTCACAAATATCACTCGACATGCAAGGTCATATTGTGTAACAGCAGTTATTCACTAAAGCGTGGTGGAGTTCGATTCAAATGCTTTAAATGACTGAATGTGACTGATGAGTGGAAACAAAGTTAGTTCTCTAGGAAAAGGAGCCTCAGGTCACTGTTTTGCAAGGTTGTTCCTCAAGTGGAGTCACAAGGTGGTCCCAGATGGTGACGGGTCACCGTCATGTTTGGTGGTTTTCTGTGAATTTAGCATTTCTGCTTCTGCTTATTTTAGACGGATCACACTAATGCATTTGCTAATCAAATGTGTGCTTGCACTATTTGGCTGAGACAGTGACACAGACACAAAGACAAACATGGCAGGGTGGAGCAAATAGACGTGATGTATACAGGAAATAAGATTATTCTGTCCACGCAAGAGAGAGTAGGTTCTAGACAACAAATATTTGTAAAAACACACTCACACTCTCACACTGCACTCATGTGGTTAAACTAGACCCACATGCTCTCTCCATCTCCCTCCCATCTCACTCACTCTTTTTCTCTCTCTCGCTCAACGCCCCCTCCCACACCCTCGACGCCCCCCTCCCGCACCCTCGACGCCCCCCTCCCGCACCCTCGACGCCCCCCTCCCGCACCCGACGCCCCCCCCCCCCGTCACTTCTCCTTCCTTTATTCCTCCGTTTCCCCATGTTCTCGCCTGCCCCACCCCTCATTTTCTCTCTCTCCTTTGCCCTCTGTTCTACGCCTCATGATTATAGGACTAGCACACATTAGCTTTGAGTGGACCCTGTGTTTCTGGACTTTGAAATCATATGGCAGTGGAAAAACAGATTAGTTACAGCATTCATATGACGGGAATGCAGTGCTATCTAAGGTCAAGGAGAACATCCCCTTTCATTGTCTGGCTTATGGAACAGTTTGTCCTAAACCTCAAAATCAAATCACCAACTCTAACAGAAAACACACACACACACATCAACGTTAGTCCAAAAACACCCCACGGAGACTCAAACTATTTGTCATTATTTTACTATTCACTTCCATGACATTGCCATTACTGGTATACTATTGTAGAGAACAAAATTAAAAGAAATATACACAGGGCAGGTATACCATAGAGACCCATTCATTCATTCATTCAATGTGTGTGATCTAGGTCTAACAATGCATGTGGTGACCAGAAAGATAGTAAAACCTGCAGAGAAGATTGTTGGGACAGAAAAATACGTTTTGTGTTTGTGTGTTCCTGCGTGCCTTTTGTAAACAGTCACAGTAGAAGACAACAAGGCATCCCTACTGCATTCAGTAAGCATGTCCAAACAACACCATACCCTGTTTCTCAACCCTGAAAAACCCATTCAGCATGCCAACCTACATTCGTCTGCACACACAGGATAAAAGACAGGAAACAGATCCTTACATCTCACACTTCGATGTCCGGCAGCAAACAATGCACAATCCTTCATGTCCAATCCTGTGGCAATGGTAGTGTTTCCAACCAGTTTCTGTGTGTGTGTGTGTGTGGCTGGTCTTGGCTGTAAGGAAAACTTGACTGCATCGGTCTGTGCTGACCACTGTCTTACAATTCCAACTCCACTACTAGCAAGGTCATTCTCACTTTAGCCATTAATGTGAGATTACAGGTTCACAAGCAAACACTCTTGCATCCACAACTACAACATAATCCGGGGTTTTTAACACACTGTGAAATGTAACTGGTCTGTCACGTGTTGATAATGGCTGGCATCCATTCAAGCACATGTATGTTGCGAGCCATGACAGCCTCGTCCACATGTTAGCTACTGAAGTGAGACCGGTGGTATCAACAACTGGGAAGTGATTGGCTTGTCAGAGGAGCTTAGTTTGACACTGACGCCAAAGTGTTCTCCAGCATGACTAATAAGCCAGATATTGTTGTCGTGGGGGAGACTGGAGGGAGGCGCTAATTTTGGAAGTGGGTTGTGCCGTCGATTGCTACATCGAGGAGAAAAGCTCCTTATTAAGTAGCAGCTTCTCGCAGCCAGCTTGGTCGGCCTGGGGTACAGATGGAAGCGTGTGGCCCTAATGCATGGCAGTGGGGGCCACTTACGTGGGCTTCCCATACGGGGCCTCCAGATCCCACGTGCACCGATAGGCCTGAATCCGTCAGAGCGCAACCCGATACGACACTGAATGAATGGATACATTCGCTGGATGAAGATAACATACTTTTTACACACCCGGAAGCTAGTGGTGTCCAGTGCTGTGGACAAATCGGTCCTGAGATCAGTGAGGCAGGTGTAGTAAGTTACCCTGAACCTTTAAGCCACCAGTCCGGCACACAGCGAGAGAACGGAGCAGGGAACTCTCCCTCACTCTCATGGTGCTGAAACAATCCAAATTTGGGAACAGTGTGGAGCTTATTCCCCTTTCCGATCACGCGACAATACTTGGCCGTGTAAACACTCGGTGTGTTTACAATTATTCCGTTAATTATCAGTAAATGATTTCATTCATTCAGGCTTGCGATAATACAAACCAAGGGACTTGGAGAGTTATGATGTAACCAGAGTATGGTGGTTTTTCATTAAGTCAACCACTGAAACCCCCCACTAATTACTGAGCACCTATGAATACCCATGTCTTCAAACACTGAGGTAGCGCTCTTCATATTCCCCCGGTAATAAACAAATGAACACATTGCAGTAAGTACATTGGAGCAAACAATTTACAGACAGTTGCCTATTTGCAACATATGACATCTGTTTTGAAATGTATTTGAATTTGGTTTAAATATTTGCCTACAGGTCACAATATATTCATCTTGTAGTGCCCTCATCTCGGTTTTGTGGCCAGCGGGGATGGGTTCAGTGCCAAATAACAGACCCCAGACTATGGTCTAAACCCAGAGGAAGACATCCATACTGCTCTGATTCAGCAGATAGGCGGCTTGGAATGTGTCTTATATGGCTTGATTTAAAGAACCTTTGTGATGTCAAAATCCCTTAGTCTGGCTAAAGCAATTTGGATTCAAAATAGAGTACTAAGCGTGTGTGACAGCATGTGTAGTTGCCTCTGTGTGTGCGTGCGTGCGTGTGCGTGTGCGCACACATGGATATAATAAAGTAGGGTGTGGTAGAATGGATGGGTCTGGAAGCACAGGGACAGAGTTCTCTTTGGCCTTGGGCTGGCAAATACATCTGACAAATGTGTTACAGTTACCGCCAGACTTCACCACAGACAAACAACTACAGAACTATACTCTGTTACAAAGACAGACAAAGACACAGACAGACCCAGAGACACACAAGAGACCAGCCCAACGTTCTTAATATCAGGAAGTGAAACTATGAGGGGGACATCTGTATTTAGAACACAAAACATGAGGAAACAATTTTGATTTCCACTTCCTCTTTGGCTAAAAGACCCCCGACCTCCTCTCCCTGAGTCCCCTCCCTCTCCTCGGTGCCTTTGACTGATACACTGGTAAGTGAGACCCCCTCCCCCAGTAAACTGTGTAGTTCATCTCTCTTCACTTTCCTCTCACTGGAACCATATTTCGGTGGTGTCGGTAATCTCTCTGACTTCATGTTAACATCCCTCCTTTCATTGTTAGACACATGCTATTGAAGCAGGTGTTGTTAATGTCTCAGCATGGCATTAGGGCCCGATCTGCGTTGATCATTGACTGCATATGCTGTATGTTAATGAATCCTTCACAGTCTCTAGAGAATCCTCTTACCTGCATGTCTCTTCTCCTTTTCGTCCCTCACAAAGCCACCTCTCGTCTGAACAATCCCCTTCTTTCATGAACTTGCGTTGCTTATCAGCCGAACCTCCGTCAGTTATGCCCAAGGTCACGTGCACACGCACGCACAATGTTCCTTTGCATCGGGAATGCAGAATCACACGAATGTTTGGCACCATCATGTGCTCATTACACTACGAGGGTAGAAAACCTGTGTGTTTGTCATGAAGCACACGCCAGTCTAGTGTGTGATCATAACTGTAGCAGCAAGATGCCGCCCACCACACACACACACACACACACACACACACACACACACACACACACACACACACACACACCCCTTCCATGCTCCAATAATACATCTCACAACACATATTGCAGCTTTGTGTGCGTGCGTGCGTATGTGCGTGCGATTGACAGAGCCGTCACCAGCCTGATGCAGCTCATTAACTCCTCAGCAGGACTCTGTTACACCTTACTGAGAAGTTTATGACACCAACGCACAAAACACACAGACCCAAGTGCAAAGAAAAGAACACACACAAACTATTTGCCACGGTGCCGATAAACGGAGAAGAGACGAGGGGAGAGGAGTAATTGGGCCTTGTTAGGCAATGATAGCATGGTGGTGTGGACCGCGGCGGTGTGGCGACGCTGTCATGTGGCCCTCTCTGCAGACTGCAGCATCGACCAGGACGCTACCGGAGCCTGTCCTTCTCCACTACACTCCAGCTGGGATACGACTCGGAGAAAACTCAGCCATCCGTGCAGGCTTAACGCTATGTGTGTGTGTTGCCCTCTCAGTAAGGAAGCCACGGATAGGGCGCTAACAGGGCTCTTGGTTGGGGGGCAAAGCCTCTGCTACGAATCGCAATTCTGAGACTAATTCAACTCCCAGCGCACTCAACCCGAAACGTCAGAGGGAAAGGGGAGGAATGAAGAGAGTCTCTGTGTGTGTGTGTGTGTGTGTGTGTGTGTGTGTGTGTGTGTGTCACACGCACCCTTCAATACTGGGTTAGTGGTGTTGGTTACACGAAAAAAAATGAATGTGACAAGAGAACTGAGCTAAATGGAAATATGATGCCAAGTCATTTCAGTGTATTCAGATAGCCGCTAACAAGGTTTCCTAGAGTGTCACAGTTCTAGCAGGCCCTCCAAACCCCCTGCAGAACATAGGGCGACATCTATAATAGATTTACCAGAAGATGGGAAGAGACAGCACAGTGGATACTAGAATTAGAATTAATATGGCAATGACCTACAGTATTAATACGACACTCTATGCAACCCAATACAGTCTCTCCCTGGCCCCAGAAGGGATACAGTCTCTCCCTGGCCCCAGAAGGGATACAGTCTCTCCCTGGCCCCAGAA
>JACXGJ010014440.1:0-14833 GCA_016801105.1 Esox niger
CCCCGCCGGCGCTCCTGCACCTCCCGACCCCGCCGGCGCTCCTGCACCTCCCGACCCCGCCGGCGCTCCTGCACCTCCCGACCCCGCCGGCGCTCCTGCACCTCCCGACCCCGCCGGCGCTCCTGCACCTCCCGACCCCGCCGGCGCTCCTGCACCTCCCGACCCCGCCGGCGCTCCTGCACCTCCCGACCCCGCCGGCGCTCCTGCACCTCCCGACCCCACCGGCGCTCCTGAACCTCCCGACCCCGCCGGCGCTCCTGCTCCCCCTGCTCCTGACCGCATTCTTGCTTGTTACTGTGTTTGTTCCTGTCTCTTGTTTCTGTCTGCTATTCTGCCTGTACGCATAGTTTGAGTTTGGTTTTGCTTTCTGTAGTGCATGGCACTCGGTTTTGTTTTGCTTTTAGTTTAATTTAAAGGATTTACCCTGCACCCCTGTGTTTGCCTCCATCTCCCTTTTGGGATTCCCTGCGCCTCATGACAAATTCACATAGAATTATGTGATTTTAACCAAATACCAAAGAAAATTGTCCGTTTGTCACAAGCCAAGTTATCACTGCAATGATTATTTGTCCAATGTATATCCACTTATCCATTCTACATTCATACATAATTTCCACAAATTCTTTGCTCTTCTTTGTCTTTTACAGTGTTCAATTTAGATTGGATTTTGTTAAAATGGTATAAGTTCCATATTCTTAAATATTGAGAAAGTTGTTAATACAATTTTGAGCATCACCTGTGTGTAAGGGTATTTCTTTAAAACACTGTATGAAATCCAATTCAGTCATTTAAAAGAATTATGGCAAACATAACATTTCAACAAAATAAAATGGCAGTAACAGATTAGTTCTTGGTATTGACAGATACTCAAATTACAGTACTGAAAAAGTGGTATTGGTGCATGCCTACTTGAAGTTAAATGATTAGTTGGCCCTGAGAAGTTAATGTAATTTCTAAACAGTTTTGCTTCCAGTCTAGCAAGTGCAATATTCAAGTGCAATTGTGGCACAATTTTTCCCATGAGAAACTGTCCCTCATGGTTGCCTGTATATACAAAGCCTTCTTCTCACCATTGTTTGAAGTCATACTGTTAATAAGCACAAAAGCCAACATCGTGCAAGACCGTTTAGCTTAACATGCGAACTGGCACACTCCTTGGAATTATATTCCATTCAAATCTATCTATTTGAATTAAAAAGCAATTATATTCAGAACTGAGATATTGTTAATTCCGTGTCTATGCATAACATATTTGACTGAGGCATTAGCTACTGTCTGTTCATACCTCCATATTTCATCCATCAAACAACACTGATAATGAATGAAAGTGATGATGCAAGTAGGTGAAACACCACCACCCCTGCCTGCTTGGTGGAGATGTCCACAAAAACATGAAAGATCAGACTATGTCAAGTGAGCACCCCAGGAGTAGTAACCTACATACAAATATTTACACCATCCTACCATCCCACCTGGAGGCCATTGTATTTCGTTATCTCCTGCAATGACAGTTGGCAGACAAGTTTATAAACATACAGCAGGCTTGGTTGCACAGATAGCTGGATCTAAACAAGATCACAATGACTTGGAAGATTGACATTTTTTTTCAGCTTTGAGTATCTGACAACACAGGGAATTGTATCATGTGTTCTTGTCACCTTTTCTTTAGGTGGACCCATCAGCTAAAGCATATGCTGCAACTTGCTGACAACTTAACTAGATATCCTTCACTGCTTCATCACTGATCTGTTTCTATGGGTAGAAGCTTTCCCACACTTTGTTCTGTCAACTCTGAGGAACTATGTTATTCAAACAGCACCATAGTGCAGCTGTTCTGTGCCATGGAAGTCAAATCAAAGTTACTTCACCCTAAAGATGGCGAGGGCACACATAAGTTGGGTAAGGTTAGGTTTAGTCCAGATAACACCCACACCATTCCTCTGATTGCGTTATCTACTTGTACATTATATGAATGTTTGTTGTTAGTATAACAACATATTTTTGCCGGACCGCGTAAGCGGAGCCGGCCTAGAGCAAATATTACTTACTGAGTGAGTGAATGACTGATTTCCCCTTGTTAAACAGCACAGTGGTTAGAGACGCAGCCTTCCATGCAACCGACGGGTGTTTGAATCTCATAACAGACATAACAAATTATGTATTTTATGCAATGTCAGGCATTAAAGTGGCTTCTGGAGAATATACAGACGTGGACTGCCCACCAGTAGGCCCTGTGGTCTTGTGGGATTATCCCCAAACTTCAAAATTTTGGCCCTGATTCAATTATCCTCTCAGACATTCACATTTTTGTCTCTCAGGAATACTTATCCATTTTGTACTTTTTAGCTGAAGCACAACAATATATATCCACTCTGTTATACCATGAACCTCATATATTTAAGAGACCCTTTTATAATGTATTACGAGACCCTTTTATATTGTTATGTTTTCTAAAGAAACTAACCAGCCATTGAGTGACTGGAGTAATTGTTTTCATTAAAGGTAGGCTATAAAGCTATTAACTAGCCATCTACACTAATCTTTGTACAAGAATACACTTTTGTTTAATTAATTAATGTTCTGTTGCCCACATTATTTTAGCAAAACTGTAATGGCTGTGAAGACAGTTGCATTTGGAGACTATATGGAGGCAAGCTGACAACCAGCAAGCGTGGTGGTGTTTTGGGATTATCCCTAATTTTCAATGTTTGGACACTGGTTCAATTCAGGCATTCCAATTTTGTCTCCCAAATATTTATCCACTCTACTTTTCAGCCATCACACAATATATATCTGTAATAGCATGAATCTTATATATTTAAAAGAGTAATTTTATTATGTGACCCTTTTGCATTTTTTATTGTTTTCTAAATAATTGAATCAGCCATGGAGTGATTAGATTAATTGTTTTTATTGTATGTGCTTTATTGTTATTAGCTAGCCATCTACAGTAATCTTGGTACAAGAATTCATAGTTCCGTTAATAAACATTCCCACATAATTTCAGCAGAAATGGCTGAAATTATAGTTGCATTCCCACTGCATAAATAGCATAATGGTTAAAGACACAGACTGCCACCTAGGAAACTGTGGATCAAAACCAGCCAGAGACAACAACATTCATTTTTCTAATTGTGGGCTGGCTGAGCTAGGCTTGCCTAGTTCCTTTTCTGCTTCTATTCCAACTCACTCTGTTACACCATAATTTACATTGATTTTTAACCCATAGCATTTCTTTAAGAGTCAGGGTAGGGAAAGTGAGAGCAGGAACATTCACAGGTTAAGTAAATCTGTCAGGTACTGGTTATCTACACTTGATGGCAGATTTAATCCACAAATGGGGGAGCAAAGTGATTTCAAGTTGCATTTGTGTTGTCATCTTCAACAAAGATAACATTTTGCAACTTGTACGG
The DNA here is from genome assembly GCA_016801105.1 of Esox niger. NCBI lineage: Eukaryota > Metazoa > Chordata > Actinopteri > Esociformes > Esocidae > Esox > Esox niger. The sequence continues at coordinate 3,414 of JACXGJ010014440.1, forward strand.
AAGCTTAACACACCAGCAGTGTCCCATGATTGAGAACTCGATACCAACAGCCAGCCTTTGAGGAATTAAGAATATTTTTTTCAAAATGTCTTATCCAGAGAAACTGGCAGTAGTGTTTGCATGGGATCGTCAACTTTTGTTTGTACCGTCTCCACATGGGCACTGGATCCACAACCCTGAGCCTCTGAAGGCCTTGGCCTACCATCACGGGCCTTAACTCAAACACAAACCACTATACCTTTTCTTTAACACACCATTGGCAAAGCATTACTATGTAATTACCTTGCTCTTTCTTTTTATATAGCTAGTCATTTCTCAACCTCACTGAAGTGTCAATCCAAGAATGTTGTTTTTAAGGAACATGCATTTCTTCTATGTTTTAGTTCTACATATGTCATTCTTTGTTCATTTTTACACTACTTCTCCAAAATACAATTATGCATTATGGATCTGAGCCAGGAACTCTGTTCTGTAGGTATAAATATCACACAAGCAAATCACATTTTCTCTATGGGCTACTGCTCTAATAGAGCTCATATGAATTATTGATTTGTTTACATTATTGATTTTAAATAATGATTTGTAAAAGCAGAATCATAGCGGCAGCACTGTCTCCCCATCCATTATGTATGTGTGCATGAAGTATCAACTCCTTGTTTGGGTGCCTTCATCAATATTCAAATCCATAAAAGTTATTGAGATTAATTCACAAGGCAGGAAATAAGCCACTTGAAACGATCCACATAAAACCATCCACTTGAAAGCATATACAGTTCTATGATTTGGTGTTTATAGTGTGCATAATTTAGACTGCATACGTATATTGGTAACAACCAAAGTAAAGGAAACACCAACACAAAGATTATTTAATTGGACGGTACCAGAAATGTAAATCTTCAACTTATTGTATGCACTAAAGCCCCATTGTAGTATATTATGTCTATTTTGGTTTACCAGTTTGCAGGTGGTGTGGAACAAGGCACAGGCAGGGCGGCGGTTCAACAGGTAGCTTTATTTGAACCAATAGAGAAAACAAAATCAGACTGCAAACAAATGAACAGCCTCAAGACAAACAATAACCGACAACACAAGCAGATAACATTCACAGATAATAGGGTCCCCAATTTGAGGCAACACTGGCCAACTATTTGGGGATATCTGAAACAAAAAAACAGAGATGCCTAGAGGCAGGGATTCTGCCTGGTCCGGACTTTGGTAAATGTCCCTGCGACCAGCGCAGAGAGGGCTAGGGGCATCCTCATAGTCAGATACTGACATTTGGCATGTATCAAGTATTTCTTAAACTGGTTAACTACAATTACTATCAATATATAACATTCATACTTTGTTATATGTATTATTAATATATTTATATTAAGTGATATGTTTATTAAATACAACATATTTCAAATACTTTGAATTTTAAGATGTTCAAAATACAGTCTCCCCCATCCACACGCTACTACCAATAACACCTGTTGTTTAAAACCATATTACATGAGCTTAGTTTATAGATCCGCAACCTTGTCAGTAGCATTGCAAAACCTACCTACAGAAAAAATAACACTATTTGATTCAACCCAGTTTCACACCCAAAATATGCAGCCCAACATATACATTTTTGAAAGCAATGTGAAATACTTTATCTGTATTTATCTAGGGATACTTGTAACTGATATACAAATCAGATCTGTCATTTGCCCAAATATTCTATGAAAATGTTACCAGTTACATGGGCCCTGAAAAGGAATTTACTGTTATTATCTCTACCAAATCCTATGTTGAGCGAAGAACTAGTGTCTGGTTCAGCAACATCAAAAAACCAATGGAGAGGTATTAATACCACTGCAATAAGAGCAGTTCAAACCTGAAAACCTTTTATGTTTCAAATTGTCAAGGACCCCTTTTATCACCAATCCTGGTCTGTGTTTAAAAGAGAACACCTATTATAAATGGAATAATAAAATCATTTCTACTCTACCCGTTTTTACACTACACAATTAATGCCTTCTGCAGGAACTTGGGGCAAAAGTATGTGTTGTTGTTTGGCCACCACTATCAACATTACATATTGTTGTGGTTCTGTTAAATAGCCTCTATATAACACATACATTTTGGCCTCCTTTGCTTGACCATTTTTTGTCTGTCAAATAATAACCTGCAAGCTCAGTGGATGTGGCAGCCACGTGCTGTAGTAACTGTGTTTGGCAATACTAGATCAAGGTCGCCAGTGGGCTTTCCATCATACGCAATTAATTAACCTAGTTACTACGTAAGGCAGCAGCAGTCTGTGGGGAAGCAATTAAAATGAAAATATGTCATGCTGGGTTGTGGACTTAACTTGGCGAGAACTTAGATAGAGTCTGCAGCAAATGAAAATGCCACGTCATTTGCTGGCATTGAACACTTTCACTGAGTAATAATGCAGAATTGGGCCCCACCACTATCTTATAATACATTATCATTAATTTGAAAATATATTACTTACATATAGTTAGCTACCGTACAGTACTGCATAAAAGTCTAACTTCTCACTCCCAAAATATTAAATGAAAGCCCTTTTTGGGTCAGGATAGACAAACTTCACTGGCTACAACCTTCAGTAACTACGTTCTATAGTAAACCAAAAACAATACTGTTTATGGATATATTGCAACTATATCTGGTAGATTTTCTAAGTAGCTTACGCATCCGTGCATGCTTTGTCTTTTGAAATTTTTTGCCCAATGTCTTTTGACATTTTTTATAACCATCTCATAAGATATACATCAATTAACTCACAAGACATCATTGTTCATTTATTTCATGTATTTTCATGTTTATTTGTAACACTCAATGCCCAGATAAATAGCTTTACACAAATGTATCAGGTGGCTAAAGACTTTTGCTCAGAACTGTAAGTATAGCCAAGAACGGAGTGGGATTTATTTTCAGGCTGGGAGTTGCATTTTACCCATTTACAGTAGGGATAACACGTATTTGATACACTGCTGATTTCGCAGGTTTTCTTACTTAGATTTTCTGTAATTTTTATCATAGGTACACTTGAATCTAAAACAAAAATCCAGAAAATCACATTGTATAATTATTTTATAATTAATTTGTATTTTATTGCATGACACATGTTTTTGATACATCAAAAAAGCAGAACTTAATATTTGTTACAGAAACCTTTGTTTGAAATTACAGAGATCATACGTGTCCTGTAGTTCTTGACCAGGTTTGCACACACTGCAGCAGGGATTTTGGCCCACTACTCCATACAGACCTCAAGATCCTTCAGGTTTCGAGGCTGTCTCTGGGCAATACGGACTTTCAGCTCCTTCCAAAGATTTTCTTTTGGGTTCAGGTCTGGAGACTGGCTAGGCCACTCCAGGACATTGAGATGCTTCTTACGGAGCCACTCCTTAGTTGCCTTGGCTGTGTGTTTCGGGTCGTTGTCATGCTGGAAGACCCAGCCATGACACATCTTCAATACTCTTACTTAGGGAAGGATGTTGTTGGCCAAGATCTCGCGAAACATGGCCCAATCCATCCTCCCCTCAATACAGTGCAATCGTCCTGATCCCTGAAAATCATCCCCAAAGAATGTTTCCACCACCATGCTTCACGGTTAGGATGGTGTTCTTGGGGTTGTACTCATCCTTCTCCTTCCTCCAAACACGGCGAGTGGAGTTCAGACAAAAAAGCAAAAATGTTGTCTCATCAGACCACATGACGTTCTCCCATTCCTCTTCTGGATCATCCAGATGGTCATTGGCAAACTTCAGATGAGCCTGGACATGTGCTGGCTTGAGCAGGGGGACATTGCATGCGCTGCAGGGTTTTAATCCATGATGGCATAGTGTGTTACTAATGGTTTTCTTTGAGACTGTGGTCCCAGCTCTCTTTAGGTCATTGACCAGGTCCTGCCATGTAGTTCTGGGCTGATCCCTCACCTTCCTCATGATCATTAATGCCCCACAAGGTGAGATCTTGCATGGAGCCCCAGACCGAGAGAGATTGACCGTCATCTTGAACTTCTTTCATTTTCAAATAATTGCACCAACAGTTGTTGCCTTCTCACCAAGCTGCTTGCCTATTGTCCTGTAGCCCATCCCAGCCTTGTGCAGGTCTACAATTTTATCCCAGATGTCCTTACACAGCTCTCTGGTTTTAGCCATTGTGGAGAGGTTGGAGTCTGTTGGATTGAGTGTGTGGACAGATGTCTTTTATACAGGTAACAAGTTCAAACAGTTGCAGTTAATACAGGTTATGAGTGGAGAACAGGACGGCTTCTTAAAGAAAAACTCACAGGTCCGGAATTCGTACTGGTTGGTAGGTGATAAAATACTTATGTCATGCAATAAAATGCAAATTAATAATAACAAAATCATACAATGTGATTTTCTGGATATTTGTTTTCGATTCCATCTCTCACATTTGAAATGTACCTATGGTAAATATTACAGACCTCTACATGCTTTGAAAGTAGGAAAACCTGCAAAATCAGGAGTGTATCAAATATTTGTTCTCCCCACTGTAGATAGGTGGGGGGGGGGGCACTTAACTATATTATTTTACATATATAAATAACACAGAAACACTTTTGTTAAAATATCTAATAATTACATGAAACATGAAAATATATAATGTAGAGCTGTCAGACGATTAAATCAACACTGATTAATCTCAATCTTCTGTTGTTAATCGCCATTAATTACAATTCTAGAATGTGTTAACATTTTGCCGTTAATACATACATTTCTGTTTAGAAATCAGTGCATAATGTACTGATACTGAAACTATGGACAGTGCTTGACTTGGAATTAAATAAATGCAAGCCCTTAAATTTAAGTCCATAACACACCGCAATAACTGGCAGCATTTACATGTAACCCATTTAAATAAAGAAAAAGTTGCTATGATCCCACAGATATACCAGCTTATATTGTGCTCTTGATTATGCTACCAAGTACATCAATTGCAACATTATGCTACTGTATATAACACACATTAGCCTTTCTTATCTGGACAGCTGGATGGTGTACAACACTGAATCAGACCTACACTTTTAAAGCTATTGTGTTTTGATGTCTAGGCTTAAATATGGGCCTGTAGCTTTCATGGTGGATGGTTAGTTCCAACTAAATACTTGAGTCTCTATTAAATGGTTCCCAATAAAATAGGCTACTTGAATAGGCAATGGCATAAAGTAGTCAAGGTTGCTTGAGATGTTTATTTACATACATTAATCAAGGGAAATCTGTATTTTCTGCTGAGCACACAAATGTTTTTTTTAATTCCACTATTTGAATATCCTTTGCTGGAAATGTGATTGGCAACAGCAATAGGCTAGTGAAGATGGTCCCACTTAACAGATGCAAGGTTGGCCTTTTTATTCCATGCGTTTGTGGAGTTGCGCGACTCAAGGAGAGATTTTCCAACATCCACCCATCTATTGAACTAAAGGATGTGTGTAGCATACTAACATGGCACGATTTATAAACTAGAGCCGGGTAAACATTATAACTGAGCATTCATGCCTCAAATGCCTTATTTTCAATAATATATTGAAAAGAATACACGTAAAGTGCAGTCTTCTGCAATCCTGACAGCTCCCACTAAACTCAAGCACTAATTATGGATGGTTCTGAGGCTAAAAAATGTAAAATGCGTTACCGGCGATAAAACATTTGTCAGTAATATCACCCTAATATTGGCCCACTCCGCGCTGCAGAAAGTGTAGCGATGATAAAATTGCTTTTTCCAACCCTTGTCACCAGCCCAGCAACCAGCGGCCCAGCGGGAATGGTCCCGATTCTCCCGATTACACACTCCGGCATTGAGTATAGCATTGTCTGAAGAGGGAAAGATTGTTTAATTCTCCTTATTTTACCCTATGAACAGGAGTCTGACTGAATGTGTCAAAATGTTTTACACTTCACCTATACCATTTTTATACCAACTAATGTTCTAACTCACACAAAAATTGGGCCAAAATCAGCCCTATTCTATTCCATTAATCCAGCCACAAGCCACACGCAAACACAAAACCTCACCCACAATCTATTCACAACCCACAACAGCAATTGGAAAATATGCCCAGTCTTTTAACTTAGTTTGTGTACTGACCTTGTCCTCTCCCTCCTAGCAAGAACCAATCAAACGTTTCCCTTTCTCCTCCCTGAGATGAATGTTGCAAGGTGACTTCTCCCCCTGGCCAGTGATGAAGCACAGTTCCAACTCATCGGCGTACTCTTTCACCTGTAAGAAAGCAACAGATACAAAGAGAACATGAAATAGATGCAGGCCCCATGGTCTAGGCACACATAAGCATCCCTGGAAACCAGGGGTCCAACTCCTTTCTCAGGCCTTCCCATTTTCTTTCCAGCTAATGTCTCCCACACTTTATATATTGTATGTTTAGGGGTACATAAAAAAAAAAAAGAATAGCTAGATTGAAAAGATATTGTCCGTTACAGTTCACTGCACAGTGGCTGCCCAATGCACTGCAAATGCCCACTGCGGTGTATAGATGGGTAATGGTTTAAATGTCGAGGACATATTTTGTTTCAATGTATGCCGTGCTGAGAAATCACCAAGAATTATAAATCTTAGAAATCAATCTTACATTTCTTGGATCTACTAGGACTATACTGTTTGTGAGCTTCTGTTTCACAGTGTTTCACAGTTAGGCATTGACTCAGATTTGGAGGCCGTTATTATGAGTGTTTCTGTCAGTCTTTATTTATCTGTGAAATGTAGAATTTTACAACAAAATGCTTAAAAATATCCTTTAATACTTAAACCGATAGACAGTTGTTGCAGTGTATGTCGTCCATCTCAGCCAACGCAGGAGAAATGTTGCAGCACAACAACGCCCCCCAACCAAAGCTCAGAGTATTCACTGCTGATCACTAGATGTGCAGTTCGCAAATGATTCGTTTGTTTTGAATGAATCTTTTTAGTGACTCAGGATTTATAAGTTCATTTTTCTAGTGACTCGTACACAATTGTATCTTTGGAACCTTTGACAGAAATTTACTACAACATGATCACTTGCTTCATACCCGGTCCTCCTGCTCAGTTCTTCTATCAACTTCTATGTGCATTTGCAGAGAAAAATAGATCAAGTTAGCAACATCATAAAGACATGTTTATAACTGATAATTGAATGCAGACTATAATAGTTCATACAGTTAGTTGATGCCATGTACACAAAGAGTAAAACAAGCACGGAGCCGCTGCCTTTGTCTAAGTAAAAATGTCTCATGATTGACTGTCAGTTTTATCGTTCAACTGAATGGTTGTTTCGTTCATTTGAACGACTGGCGGAGTTCATCCCAACCACAAATACGATGTGGTTTTACGTTCGCAAAGAAAATTAGATCAATACATTAGCATTATAAAGACATGTTTGTAACAGATAATTGGATACATGATAGATCTAAAATAATTAATATTTTTTTATTCTAATGATAAAAAAACTGATGAATTTGTCTTTGTCTAACTAAAAAAGACTTGTGAACGTCTGCCAGCAGAGTTCCACCCCAACCGCTGTCTTCCAGCTCAGAAGCCTACTCCGTCAAAAAGCTGTTAGGTTGACATTCTCAACTAAAATTTGATCTAGAAAGTACCATTGTAAATACATATTTGTAACAGATAATTGGACGCATTGTCTACAGTATTTAATGTAGCAATACGATTTTTGATTGTAATGATACAGGTAAATCAATGATAAATTACAGAATAAAACAAGCATTTGCTTAGACACTTAAAAAGCATTATGGCATTATGATAATGAGCATTCATTGGCTGAGGGGGGCTTGGGGTCTGTAGGCATTACTGACTGATGAACACACTGATTCAAAAGAATCAAACTTTTTACTCTACCAATCGAGCCAAGATCCGAGTGAGTAGAAAGAGTCGAACTTCCCACCACTAATGAGGCTTTGAGCCCAAATAATTGCATTTGGGATACCTCCACCTTTTTTACAACCTTTCTCTGTCCTCTGCCTGTGTTCTTATGCCCGTCTCAATCTTTTCGTTTTATTGGCCAGGCTGAGATATGGATTTTTCTTTGCAACTCTGCCTAGAATGGCAGCGTCCTCGAGTCGCCTCTTCACTGTTGACATTGAGACTGGTGTTTTGCGGGTACAATTCAAAGAAGTTGCCTGTTGAGGACATGTGATGTGTCTGTTTCTCAAACTAGACACTAATGTATTTGGCCCATTTCTCATTTGTCCACCAGGGTCTCCTACTCCACTTTCTATTCTGGTTAGAGCTAGTTTGTGCTGTCCTGTGAAGGGAGTAGTACACAGGGTTGTAAGAGAGCTTCATTTTGTGGGCAATTTCTCACATGGCTTAGCCTTCATTTCTCAGAACAAGACTAGACTGATGAGTTTCAGAAGAAAGTTATTTGCTTCTGGACATTTTGAGCATGTAATCGAACCAACAAACACTGATTCAAAAGATACTAAACTTATCTGACGAAGGCCAGTTTTATTGCTAAATTAATCAGCAAAACAGTTTTCAGTGCTGCTATCATAATCACAAAATGGGTTTCTAATGATCAATTAGCCTTTTATGATTATAAACTTGGATTAGCAAACAAATGTACCATTGGAATACAGGACAACTGATAGTTGCTAATAATGGCTCACTGTGCGATTATGTAGAAATGTAATTGAAAATCAGCAGTTTCCAGCTATGAGTAATTTCCAACATTAACAATGTCTACACTGTATTTCTGATTAATATGATGTAATTGTACTGGACAAATGACTTGCATTTCTTTCAAAAAACAAGGAAATGTCTAAGTGACTCTAAGCTCTTGAATATTAGTGTACATTTCATGGTTTTCTTTTTTACAAAATATTTGCCTACTTTAGTACTGTCATCGTAGGCCCAAGCCCCTATAATGTAAACAAAACGAAACAATAATCAGCCTAGGTTTTAAGTCATTAAGTCTATTTAATACAGCTGTAGCCGTATTAAAATGTTGACCGCAGTATTAATGACTGACAGAGGTCCAGTCCAAATAATGTAATGTACAGTTCATATACCTAGCTACATAAAAGTAGCGTTACAAATAACTATTTCCTTATTAATGGACAATTATTCATTTTGCGTAGTGGCTGATGAGATAGGGCAGTATCAGCTGGCTACACAGATAGTAGTGTCTGATATTGTTTAACATCAGCCCAAGCAAATCAGTTAACTTGTGGGATTTCATTGTCCCCCCCTCGTTGTCAAAATGTTTTCAGTAATTGCAGAACCACATTTTTGTGTCAGCAAGCCAAGTGACAAATTGAGCATTATGTCTGGGTCAACGTGAAACTGAGGAGCCATTTTGATTCACACCCGCTTTCTTATACTCTCAGGGCAGGTGTCAGTAATGCACATTACACACACCAGCTAGCTGGCTGCCGGTGGTAAGTGGCCTGCCAGTTATCAAATGACAACAATCCGTATCTAGTCACATGGAAACTCATAATTTATTACAGATCCACTGGTCCCCTCTAGAGACCTCAATGCCGTTATCAAGCAAAGGAGATATCTAATTATGTGGCAGCTGCTATCCTTGTCTTCTGAAGTCTGATTCTTTAAAACAGTGGGCACATAGCACACTTATGTGTCAAAGTCCTTCCGCAATTAAAATAATCAGTGGCAATGTTGCCCTAGTTTCCACTTTCATTTCCAATGTAATTCCATATGTGATTGTGTGCCTTTGTCACTTATCATTGTGGTGAGAAAGCCTGGGAAATGAACCACATTTACAATACAATAGTGTGAAGAAAGTTAAGAAAACACTGCATTTGAAAAAAATAAAAATAATTACATCATGGATACACAGTGCACATCATAAAAATGCTAATTGGAATGTCAAACGTATTAATCATAATTTAATACAGTAAGTCTTTGCATTGACTGTCAAACGACATCCCTTTCCATAAAAACCATAGACTATTGAAGCTGATCCAAACAACAAATTTGAATAAAGTGTTAAAAGTCATTTTTACAAGAGGCTCAAAATAAATCTAGCTCATTTGGTCAATAAATGCCATTACTCCAGACAAAGGGCTATGCTGATACAACTGGTCATGTGTACCATTCAGTGCGCATTTTACTACACATTCTGTGTGCATTTTATTACACGGAATCATTAATGATCCTAATGTCAATGTGTACCATTCTCAAATATTTCATCCTCACACAAAGCCTCAAAGTCCTTTGTCCTAGAGCTGTGCTCCAGTACATGTAACACAATACAAAAACACTGCATCTGCCAATTAATTATACATATAAAATAAGCTTTCAAGTATGTTAGTTCCTTTCACTCCCACTGTTAATCAAATAAATCAAGATCGTCAACACTTTCTGTCTACCCTCTGGCTCTCTGTTACACTCTCCACAGTAGGTTAACAAGGAGGTTAGGAGAACAGCCGACTCATTGTTAAGCATACAAGTGAGCAATTATTTAAAAAGTAATTAGTCATCTACAATGTTTACCTTGTAATGTAGATATTTCTAGAAAATGAATATAAGATGAGCATTTCAGAAAGCTTTATGGATTAAATGTAATATGAGCATCCAAAAATAAGCTACTACGAATAGTAAATAAACTACTGCTGAGTAAAGGGTTAAGTAAGGTCAAGATAGCCTGGGATCATGTGATTTATTGTGGTTTGTGATAAGATCACACTTAACATTAACTGTGAAAGGCATGTAATTGCAGCATACTAATCTATTTTATTGTGCATCAGAGGTAGCTTTTTCCAGCTCCTGGCCATTACCAAATTAAAACCAATTCTTACTTTCAAAGATTTGAAGAGTAATTCATGCTTTAATTTCCTACCTTCTGGACTATTACAACTCTTTGTATAAGAGTCTTTTGGTCTTCCTAGTCTCGCCTTCAACTAGTACAAAAAACAGCTGCTAGCCTTTTAACTGGTATAAAGAGAGACAGCATCACCCCTGTATTGGCCTCTCTCCACTGGCTACCTGTAAATATAGGATTGATTTTAACTGTTTTTAAATTGGATTTTAATGCTGTGCATGGATCAGCACCCTTGTATATTTCTGACCTCCTTAGCGACCACTCTCACTCCTGGCCCCCTTCCAACCAAATGCTTTTGTGTGCTCCACAGTCCCGATTATATTTTAAAAGAGACCGTGTCTTTTCTGTTGCTGCTCCAAAGATGTGGAATATCCTACCTTTATTAGGTCTGCCACTAGTAGTGTAAGAAATTAGCGGTGATCGTATAGTGGTCAAATAATGTAGAGCCCGTGTAATCGAGGGAGAAGTCGTTCAAGTTTATTGGAAAATTGCAGCACAGATGTCGTTCGGTGAACGTTCCATTGTCTTCTCACTATAAAGTTAGTTGCCAGCTAATCTATAGGTTTTTAGGGCGTTTCTACCTAACACAGATCATGTT
>JACXGJ010014441.1:0-12500 GCA_016801105.1 Esox niger
ACACACACACACACACACACACACACACACACACACACAGACAGAAACGCAGGCTCCTACCCGGGGGTTATCTGGGATTTTTGCATGAAGCAGATGTGTGGGGTCAAATGTCATGCCTGGCTGACCTTTAACATATACGCGTCTAATTATGTTGAACTGGAACATACACGTCCGTGCAATCCTGAGCAGCAGACCTTTCTGATGTACTAAATCAGTTAACCATGTTCATCAGCAGGATGGGCTGTATCAGGGGGCCATGTTGTTAACAGTATCTGGACACACGGGGGCAGCATTGTAGTGTTGTGTGGCCCAGTGAAGGTCGCCCGGTCTGCACCCTGTAGCTTCTCTGTCTCTCTCCCTGTATCTCCACCAAAGGCCTGATCTCCTAACAAGGTAGAGCTGGCCCTTCACCACCCAATATGGCAGTCATCTGTGGCTGGCGCAACCTCGGAGAAGTCTGTTTATGTCTGTGTTCGAATGCGTGTGCTTGTTTGCGCGTTTGTCTGTTGACGTGCGCCTGTTTGCGCGTGCGTGTTTGGTTGTTCATGAAAATTCCCTTCGGTGATGCCAACTGTTGCTGTCTGAACAAATCATCAAAGTAAAATGCAAAACTTTAAACTATGCAAGCCATAACTTACACAGTATTTTCTCTTGCTTTTCAGTGTGCAAGCTGGGCATCCATAAGAAGTGTGAAGTGAAGGTAAGCAATGGGATTTTTTTGGGGCAGGGTGAGTGTTTGTCTCTGAGGAGAGCTTCAGTATTTTTGCTAAATAAAATCTGGCCTAACATATGAAACCGAAAAGAGAGATGTCATGTATAGGGGGTTCGCATTTCATTCCGCTAGCATGTGTTTGGACACACTAACTGACTCCCACACACACACACACACACACACACACACACACACACACACATGCACAGTCAAACGCAACACACAGCGTTAGTTTTAGTCATTACCCGCATCGTCCCGAGTGCAAGAGATTATGATTCCGAAGAGGAAGTACGCATGGAGCGAGGGAAGGAGAGATAAAACCTGAAAGGAAATGAAGGAACGTGTGAGAAGATAATATGCAGCCGACCAATAAAACACTGTAACTTTGACTTTCACATAGTGACCCATTTTGGGTTTTGGAGTTATTAAAGTGGGTTATGGACTAGTATAGTAGGCCAGAGTGAATACTATATCATTTTTATGCCCTCGAAATTTTTTACTTCAGTTATGAGTGCTGATGCCTGCGTTCCGTCATTCAAATAAGTACGACAAGCTTTGGTTTACGAAGAAGGAATGGTTCAAAACGTGCTGCTAAAGGCATCTAATTTGAGTCTGCCTGCACACGTTAGTGTCGAGGCAATGCTTGTAGGTTAAACGGATAGAGAGCTGTGGTAAATCCCAAGGTTGCTTTTTAAGCTGGAATCCGTACAGTGTTAAGTATGTAACTTACAAATGCCTTATGAGCTTATTTCAACCGTTGTACCTGAATCTAAGTTTTTTTTCTTTTTTGTACTGCTAATATAGACAAACAAGAAGCCTTAAAATACTTTATCAAATGATTATTTGATATCTTGGATCAGGCCTCGCTTTCATAGCTTTGTCTATGAATCTGAGAGTAATTCAACTTCTCCAGACTCATACCGTTAGCTATTTTATGTCCTTTTAACAGGTGGGGTGGTCTCTTCATTGCTGTTCAAATTAGGAATCCCAACTTTGAAGTCTGTGGACTGTTTGTGCAATTTTAGCAAACATGTTTGAAGTGCACTGGCAATTCCAAATGCCACAGTTTATAAAAGATATAAACAGTATATAAAAAATCTGTATACAGTGCATTCGCAAGTACCATTCACTTTTCTCGCTCAATAAATGTGCAAAAATCTCAAGAAAACCGTATTCTGCTTGCTCATTCTGGTGTATTGTGTATAGACTGGGCTCTGAATAATTTCCTAATGCTCTGTAGAAGCACACCATTTGAGACTGACATCGGATCAGTCCTTACTAAGGTATAGTTTCACCCAGGGGATTCAATTTAAAGTAATAACCTTTAAATCTGGTTGATTGCCAAACTGAACTCTGAACGCTATAGAGCGGTGGTTTCCATCCTGTGGTCTATGGTGGAAAATATATAAATATACAGTATGATGTATTAACTAGTGTTTTATTTACTCTATGAAAAAGAATACCAGTTTAAAGCACTCATGGGATTATATCCTATTCAACTGTGAAAATGTGTTTTATTCACGACAAAAATGTTCTAAATTGTGATTGCCAAGCTATCTTATGTTCAGTTCCCTCTGAATGGTCGGCTTCGTGGGCTTGGGATGATCCCGTGGTCCCCACAATGTCCGCATCCGTCGGTGAAGTGGCTGCAGTCTCTAGGGGGAGGTTGGCTGGCACTTAATGGGTCACATTGAATCTCCAGGATGACTTTGTCCCTGAAGAAAATTGCCATACTACATTACAGTTAAAGGAAAGATTGAGTGAGGGGGAGATGGAGAGAAAAGATGACAGAAGACTAAGAGGTAGAAAGAGAAAGCGAGAGATGGAGAGGAAGCTAGACCGTCAGAAAGAGAGGGGAACATTCTAATCTGAAATCTTGAAGGAACTAAAGTGTTAGAGCACAGTGGATTTAATCAACAACTAGAGCCCTTTGGACTGTCTTTATTCCTTTAAATCTGTTACTGCCCTTATCCCTGTGTTGGTTTAGCTGAAACCAAACATGTATGTTGTTAGCTTAATCCACTGAAATGACCCCTAGATGAAAATACATTCAACACAATGTCATGTAGGCACTCTCATTGTGGCGGATCACAAACTGTGGAAAAGCAAACAGCCTTTTTAAAAACATGACTGTGGATTAGGCTGCTGATTCTTTGTCGGGTGGTTGCCTCGGTGTCGACCTTGGTACAGTAAATATGTCACGAAACACTTGTCATCGTCAGAAAGTCTCGGCTAGCACAAATGCTAATCTCAGCTCTTTCCTCTTAGCCGCATTGCCCTAAGGCCACGGCGCGGATGGAGATTTCTCCTCACTTGACAAAGTTCGTCTTCTCTTAGGTCACGGCGTTCCTGTAACTTCTCGGTGACGTTCCTCCAACTTTGAACGGAAATAACAAAGCAGTGAAGACGCTATAGCTGCTGCTTTGTGTGATTTAGCTAGAGAAGACGTATCAGAACACAACATCTGAAACCTGGCCTCGCAGACATGAATAATCCACCCCATGTAGCTAGAGGCTGACAGTGACTAATCACCCAACTGTAACTACGACTAATCTGTTCTCTTTCCTCTTCAACCACAAACCAACCAACCGCTCTCCATTGAGCTGTGTCGCTGAAATTCTGAAGGGAGGTTTATTATCCCTCGTGGGAGAACTTCTCACTTTAAGGACTGTGATGACTTGCTGCTGTGGACAAAGGACCTTCTGCGACCCTTTAGTGTTTTTACTGTTACTCCAGGTGTAGAGGTTTGTAAAGATTTGTTGGTCTGGACATAGGTTATATGTTGTTGTCCAGAGTTTTGAGAGAGCTGGAGATGAACCGGAACTGCTTGCAGACAGTAGATTCACAGGATCCCAAAAGGCCAGTGGTGCTTCTTGAACTTGAACCATTTCTTTTCCCTCATTGTGACCCACAACTTGAAGCCTTTTGAATACTTATGTGCAAGAACTACAAAAATCCTGTTTCAAGCCACAACCCATTCCTGAACCATGAGCTAAGAGAACATGGCTTCCTAACAAGAATACTAAACGCAACATTTGTGAACGAGAAGCTCTGCTCAAAAGCAGAGACAGTGACAACGTGTACACACTGAAGAGTGAGGATCAATTACGCATTGTATCGTTCAACTAATCACATCCGTAGGTCCTCTTCCTCCTAACCTAACCCTGTGCTGTCCTAAAGAGCACCATGACGGGCGTAATATCGTAGTAACATAACAAGCTTTGTTTGCTATTCAAGCTAGCTGGTATGCTATGATTGTTGCTGTGATTGTGTGACTAGATAATAATAGGTTTAGTACACGCAGTCGCGTCAGCCATACGGCCCTTTCCTAGGATCTTTCCCACATCTTGGAGTGACTTTACAGCTTTCCCTGCTCCCGCCGAACCCCATTCCCAGGCCCATTCCCTCCCTTCTCCATTACTCCGGATGATTTATCCCGGCCGTGTCATGGAAAAACTCTCTGGAACACGGCCGCTGTGGTTTCACTGTTCGGTGGGATGTTGGGTTGGAGTCGCCAGAGTTGGTTTGGCATTAAGGGTTTAGAGAGGAAAGGGGGTTGAGAGAAAAGGGGGAGGGCTTTGGGGGGGGGGTTTGGCAATGTCTCCAACCAGACCCTGATTCTATTGTCCCCACTCACCCCACAGTCTGGATCTCGGAACATGCTGTTTTTTTGCTATACCTTGACGATGTACAAGATATTGTGACAGTAAAACAGTCAATCTCATTAACACACTTGCCTCACCCCCACTAATTTGGTTTCTATTTGGCTAGGGAAATGTCATTAAAATGTAACTATTTCTTTCCACTGAAAATGCCTAGAGTTGGTTACCGCTAGCTGTTTACTTATCGGACAAAGAACAAAGTGTTCTAATAACCAGGCCTGTAAACTTCCTTTTGCCGTCAATGCTGATTTTGTTGGATGCTGTCCAGGGGTTTAAAACGGGATATTGAGGAAATGACTTGTGGCTGTAGTCCACTTTTTTTTATTTCATGGTATTGTGAAGTCTACTCCACTGTTGTTTGGACTTCTAATAAGCTCAAGAAGGAATTCTAGTTTCCCAAGTGGCACTTAAAGGGACTCATTTTGACGGTTCTAAAATGTGAAGATGAAGGAAAAACAAAAGTTCCAAAAAGTACTACAAATACACAAAATGGCACATGCTCAAAACCTTACATGGTTACTGCAGATTTCCTGCTGTTAACTTGAAACATTCCTCTAAAGTTTGTTCTCAGTTCTAAGATTGCCATTGAAAAAGTATTGAGCTGTGGTAATTTTTGGTGTAATATCTCCACAATTTGACCCCATCCAAACGTTGCCCTAGCAGTTCTAGCTAGAACAAAACGCCAACGTCGATAGTTTTAGTATTAGATTCTACCGTAAAGTCCCAACCTTGGAGCTTTCCTTTTAGAAACTGTCAGTTTTTTGTCATTCCAAGAACCATGCTGGAGGGGGATAGAATCGAGTCAGGCAGTTTCTTTTGATCTTTATTTGGCCACAAATCCCTTTGGGGATTACTGATCTGCTGCTTGTATAACCATGCCAGCACTACGATGAGTGCATTGCAGATAATATGCTCTCGAGGACATTTTATCTATGAGACATCATTTAGGAATATAACGACTTCAATGAGAAACCATGCAATGGAAGGAGATCTTCAATAAATGATTCAATAATTTCCATTGTGGTTAATGTGTCCAATCACAATGAGTCTATGACTCAGCAGTGTTTCTCTACTGGTCCCTGATTGGCTTTGGCCCCAGGGTTAATCAAGTATCCAGGGGCCTCATGGATGCTGTTGTGGTTGAGCTTGTGCATTGGCACATTTGATCTCAGACAGAGTGGCAATAATACGACCAGGGATTTGAACACAACTCGAGGAAGGTGTGGTAGGTAGGGGGGTGTGTAACATACATTTAGAGATTTGTGGAGAACTAGCGGTAGCAAGAGTGAGCTTGGAATTAAGAGAGAAATGACGGCACACGTTTCTCTTCATCTCTTCTCCTTTCTTCTCTCCTGTACCCTTTTTTCCTCATCTCTCCTCCCGTCTTTGCTAAACAGATGCCACTCCGTTTCCCCATCACAAACACGGCTCTTCGATGGCCGTCACGCACAGTGTCACCATGGCAACGCCCTTCACCATCGTGGATATACAGGAGATAGATGGGGCTTGCGGACAGAGGCTAATAGCTGGGTAAAGAGCAAATGAGCGATGGCTTCGTCGAACCTTCAAGCTCGTGTGGCGGGCAAGCACCCTAAAAACATCTTGTGCTTCTTAAATTATGAATACAAAATAAAAAAACACTAATGTTTGCACCTCACCCAACCAGCTCGTCTCTTCATTCGTTCAACCACTGAACCCTAGCCCAGTGCTTCGCGATAACGTCCGTTTTATTATTGACCTCAGTCAACATCAACATGGCTGATATCGCATCTGAGAGAATAATGCATTCTCAGAGATCTTTAGCAGGGTTCGTACTTCGACCCAACCGTGGCCCTGGGAACGGTGCCCTGGGAAAGAAGTGGCACGGTCATCTGTGGACATGTTGACCTGAGCCTGCCAACTCATGTTTAACCTGTAAGAAGAGAAGGTGGTGATAGAGATAGTAAGAGGGCGTGAGACGCGACTGAGAGAGAGAGACAGAGTGAGACAGAGAGAGACAGAGAGGAACAGAGAGACAGAGAGGGACAGAGAGGAACAGAGAGAGACACAGAGAGAAACAGAGAGAAACAGAGAGAGACAGAGAGGGACAGAGAGAGACAGAGAGGGACAGAGAGAGACAGAGAGAGACAGAGAGAGACAGAGAGAGACAGAGAGGAACAGAGAGAGACAGAGAGGAACAGAGAGACAGAGAGGGACAGAGAGGAACAGAGAGAGACACAGAGAGAAACAGAGAGAAACAGAGAGAGACAGAGGGACAGAGAGAGACAGAGAGGGACAGAGAAAGACAGAGAGAGACAGAGAGGGACAGAGAGTGACAGAAAGGGACAGAGAGGGACAGAGAGGGACAGAGAGAGAGAGAGAGACAGAGAGGGACAGAGAGACAGAGAAACAAACTAAAATGAGGACAGAAGCCAGGTGAACACAATCACACACACACACACACCCATCCTGTTAAGGAATTCCTGCTTAACATACACTTGGCACACATCTACCTCCATTATAAGTGTGTGTGTGTCAACAGAGGCAAAAGAAAAGAGAGAGAGAGGGAGGGGGGAGAGAACATGAAGAGTAAACGAAACGCAAGCTTCACAACAACAGAGGGTCCTTGTACCAGTGTGCACACAGCTCTCTCCGTTCCTCCTCTCTGGTTTTAGGTCCTGGAATCAGAAGACGCTAGGAGCCTTCTCTTGGCCTTATATAGCGTGTTTTAAACTTTCTTGGCCACAGACGGATTGAACAAAAGCCAGCGGTATTAAGTGTGGATCCTGGAGTAGTTGAGAGGCGAGCGCGTATACGCACGCATGCACATGCGCGCGTGCGCTCGTACACTTGCTTGCGCGCATGCCATCACACATAAACACGTTCACTGGCTTGCTGGTCTGGCACGCTTTCGGGATTAGTCTTGTTGTTTAAATCGGAGGGGGACGGACGGTGAACAGCGTCTCCGGCGTCTGGAGGGGGTCCGCAGACAGAGGTAGAGAGGGAGAGGGATAGGAGGGAAAGAGAGAAACTGGAAGAGAGAGAGAGCAAGGGGCCAACGTTGAACAGGTAAGAGACTCGACTATACTGTCACTGGCAATGTTGTTGATTGATTGATACTATGCCCTGTTCTGGATTGTTTTGTGGAACTCTCAGTCGAAGTCAGGTGTCTGAATCAATAAATGACAAGTTCTCCTCATCATCATCTGTGGAAAAGCATCGGGATGGATCTGGCAGATGTTTTACATCCCAGGTTTCTTCGAAACAACGTCCTTCGTTGCATCTCCGATCTATTGCATACAGGTTTGTCAAAGCTTCAGATGATAAGATCTCCGGTAGCCGATGGAGTCATTTCAGACCGAATGTCAATTTATCTTCAACAATGAGTTTTCCTGTGAATTTCCGAGCAGCTATAGCCAGCTACTGCACATCCGCGCTAGGGAAATAGTTGAGCGTGTCAACCGCAGCGCGTTCTTCTATCCACTGTGTTACGCAGTAGCCCTGGGAAACCTTCTGTCTGTAGAAATGGCTACGGTTCATTTGAGTCGTTCCTCTTTCATGTACCAAGCAGAGGTGATTTGCGACTGGTCTCATGGAGAGTTGGGCTGGCTGGTGACTTTGGCCAGATACACACATGTTTCGGATTTACTATAACCAGTGTCTAACAGAATGGACAAATCTACCCTGACTGTAGGAGGACCGGTCAAACCAGAGGTGTGAGTATGCGTAGTGTGTGTGTGTGTGTGTGTCTATTCCCTGACTGACATGTCCAAGCAATGATGTTGACTGATGACCGCCGTCAGTCAATTTTGACCCTGAGCTCACACAGGGGACAGAGGTTATACAGGAAAGGTCGAAGTGTCACTGGCAACTAAATCTTATTTTGGATCTTGCGGTGAAAACACATTTGAAGGGGTCTGTTTGTTATGGTTGAGATGTAAGACATTTTGGCTAATCTCGAGATATTTGTCTGTATTTAACTGGCCAGGGCGTTATGTTGTTCCAAGATGATCATTTATTTGAAGTCAGTTTGATTCAAATTAAATCAAATAAAAACAACTTATAGTTACTTAAAACCAGTTCTATGAAAACCCTTTATTACCATGAAATTTAAAGAAGCCACCAAATTTCATGTTCTCCTTTAAACACTTATACATAAACATTCAGTCTTGACACTGCGAAAGACCTGCAATTGCAGTATAAGTATTGCAACGTTTTGGCATTTTCATTTTCATCTGTCACTATTAGTCTTGAGCAGAAAATTCCCCACCGCTGTTTCTCGGCCCTTCCAATAAACCTCTTAATAACCTGCCAGAAGAGGCCAGCGTCTCTTCCTCCAGCATTAAGATGTTGTGTGCGGCAATTATGTCTGTGGACTGGCTGCTTTCCAGCTATTTCAGATCCATTCCTTTCTAAAACGATTTCTCCCCTCTTCAGCCAAATGCCTCCCTTTAGTCTTAAACTTGTTTCTCTGGGGCCAAACTCTAAAATGCCTCACATCAGTGGATGCTTCAGAGTAGCTACATTTATCCCAGCCCTCTGGAGACAAGGAGTGTGAAGTGAACAGAAGCTTAAGTATTTGTTAAGGTAGTTTTTTTAAATAAATTCCCAGATGTTCTCGTGAACAATTTCCATTCTTCAGTATCATTGTTTTTAACGTTGTTAATCCTAACTTTGAATATAACGGGCCGAGATGGATCCGTGAAAATACTCCCTTCTCGGAGTGCAGCTAAATTGAGCTCCTAAGCAGTATGTGATGGACAGTAAATTGTGAGGGTGGATTTGGCCTGTTTTTAGCATGGCCACACAAGCTCAACAGTCAATTAAGAGATGCTTAGGTCTAAATTAAAGGGAGATAGTGAACTGAGAAACTTGGTTGTGTGTGTGTGTGTGTGTGTGTGTGGGTGTTTGCAGAACATGTGTTACGCTCACACTGGCTTTGATACATGTGCGTCTCTGTGACATTGACCCTGGCTCAACAACCCAAACTTCCTATGCTTTTGTAATAAAGCTAACAGTGCCATTAGTGGTAGAGTGAGTGGAAACATATAGCGGTGCGTTCCGGTTCGACACCACCCCTCAGAGTGATAGCCGACCACGGTCCATTGCCGTCCTCTTGGCACGATCCAAGTTTTACTGCTCACACAGGCCAGTAATGGCCATAACATGCGTGCTATAAAGATCTCCAGTAACTATCTTCCTGACATGTAACGCCTCAGTGTGGTCGTATTTAGCTCCCCTCACATGATACTCCAATTGGCTTTCACATCAGAGGTTTTCAGCCAGTGTCCAACGCTAGCCACGATTGCGCATATGATGTTCATCCCATTTGTCTGGGAGGGGGGTACTCTGTGGTTAAGAAGGTATGGCAGTGGTTTTGGTTTGATGTCGGGTCCATACGGATAACGGGTTAGTCGTAGTCCACTCACCGCTGACCGTGGTTTAACCATGATCCAATAGCTGGTTTCGTCCTGATTCATGTATCCTGTGTTCCCACACGAAGAACTTCTTGGAGAAAGATATGATTGCTGTTTTTCCCCCACAGCCATTTTAATGTTTTCTTAATGTTCTTTCTGACGGCAGAATTTTACCATTTATCCCAGGGTATTTTCAGAGTTACTTCCAGACATTTTAAGCACCAAACAATATTGAGATGTTGAACAGATGTTTTCTTCACCTCAGGGTGGCTATTAACATTCCCTAACAGTTACCTGTGCAGGTAACGTGTGGTTCTCTTCAGGGTTTTCTTTGGATGAAGATTGTGTAGCGGGCTCGAGTCAGAAGAGTGTTAGCTCAATCCAGGTCTTGGTCATGGCATCCGGCGTTGCGTGCAGCTTTTCATCGTGAAAGAACTAAACACAGTTGGTCAGGGGCCATGCCATCACGGAGGAAATACAAATGTTATATTGTTCCCGGCAACATGCTAGTCGGTCTCGCCAACCCGGATGGATTACTTCACCGGTAATTCTGCTTTTCAGTAGAATAATTTATATGCTACATGCTGTGTCAAAATATCTGACTTGATCGCACAGGCTCGCCCCGTCACAATACCCAACCGATTTATTAACCATTCCCAAATAGAAGCTTGGTTGGCTCTATAAATCTACCTGAAGTGCTGTTCTGCTTGAAGTCCTTATTTGGTCACTTATAAACTGAAGTATTAACTTGCTCAGGCAGGCTGCCACTTCTTCTGGTGTAGCTCTTGTGTGGGCAGCTAGACGAAGCCTCTAGGAATGCCAAATGTGGTTCGATCGGCAAGATTCTTTTTCTCTGGAACCAATGAGAAGATTTATCTCCCTGACGACAACCGCACGTACTCATCACGTTTCTATCACGTCTCTCCTGATTCTGATCTGCGGTCCTCCTTCTGTTTTCCTACGTAGTGGTTGTGGTTAGGCTTGTGGGAATGCATTCTGATCCTAGACCTGTGCCCTGGGGCGACGTCTAACAGTCAGCTATACATCATGTTCGTAGGCATTCTGTCTGCGTGGTATTTAGTGGCTATTAATTATGTTGCACAACTGAGATATGAGAGCAGCCAGTTATGGCTCTCTCTTAGCACCGCGTTTTATGGAGCAGAATGCTAAATGCTTTTAGTACACTGGAGGGCTGCTTGTTCCAACCTGTTGTAAGCCCATCAGTGACTTTGTGGGAATTTATTCATTCCTCAGCTTAAAAAAAGCTATCAGAAATCCTGAAATGTGATTTTGTGAAAGGAAAAGGGATTCGTAGTACGCAGGCAGTTTGTATTATACAGCCAGTGGGAGTTGTATCCTTGGGAAAGGTCAACACTATCAATGCAGACGCATCACTTCTCAGGGTACGGATGGACTTTACTGTGGAAAGACTCCCCACCGAGCTTTAGCCCCAGGTTGGACCCTTTTTCAATGGCTGGCTTACCATCTCTGTGTCCGGTTCTGCCTCAGTGCCTTCTGGGGCCCCTCGTGACTAGACAGTTTAAGCCCCCACTGGAGTGTCTGACCGTCTCTTCTAACATAGAGAACTTGTGGTAATTTTGTGGTAATCTCTGAGGTCAGCTAGGCACGGTCTATTTGCTATGGTCACAGACCTCTCTCTATGTCTCTCTCTCTCTTCGCTCGTCCGTCTGTCTCTCTCCTCTTCTCTCTCCTCTTGTCCTCTTCTCTCCAGAGGTATGTGTCCTTTCTTTCCTCTGTCCTCTTTCTCTGCCCCCCTTCTCGCTCTACATATCTCTCTCCCTCACAACAGCACAGAGCCAAAGAGCGACTGAACAGAACCATATCATTTTTCAGACATTGGACCTAAAAAACTTTGTGAGAAAGAACAAAAAACAAAGATGTTTCTCACAGACTTTGCCTACATTTCTGGAGTGAGCTGGCAGGCACCTGGGAGGTTGCGGTGCTTTTATGTTCCTTCCAGTCTGAGCCCAGTAGAGCCGTATTAGTTCAGTCTGTGATTCTCACTCCACCTGCCGTATAAGGCCGGATCTGGTTGGCTTTTGTTGACTAGGTTCCAGAGGGATGTGGTCAGTGTTCCCTGAGGCTAAATTAAGAAAATGAGGCGGATCTGTGTCTGTTAAGTGGGAACACCTCAGGAGTTCATTGTCTTCTGCCTGTTGGTCTCTGAAGCTTTATTTTTTTGGAGACCCCACCTCCAAACACACACACATCTGAATGCCTGCGTTTTATCCAACTACATCAAAACTCCTCTCCGTCTTTTTAAGAAACTCCCGCCTGTCTTGAACCCGAGCCTTAGCCAGATGGCTGACATTTTAGATTAGCCGAGGAGATTCCACATCCTTTTCGGTAGGAAGGCCGGAGCGCTGCTCAGCCCGGTCTGCTGTCGGCGGCGAAGGCAGAACGTGGACTGACAGGACGTGGTCCACGGGGACCCACGCGGTGCTGGGTTTGTGTCAGCGCCTGGTACTAGGTATGGAGGGCTGAAACAACACGCGAAATGACTGGGAGGCCCCCCCGGCGGCAGACCATCGCATCACTTAGCGGAGTCTGTCACGAGCGAGCGAGCGCACACGTTAGTACTATCAACCCCCTTCCCGTCCAAACCTCAAAACATGTCATTTCAGAGATATCCTGTATGTGGATTCGCCTTAGTCTGGAGTTCATCGAACGACGGTCAAACCACACCAGTTTGTTACAGACTGTCTTGGT